>CAUYTI010002065.1:0-61317 GCA_963575145.1 Galago senegalensis | reverse complement strand
ACACCTAAGGTGGCGGGTTCGAATCCCCAGCCCGGACCCGCCAAACAACAATGACGGCTGCAACCAAAAAAAATAGCCGGGCGTTGTGGCGGGCGCCTGTGGTCCCAGCTACTTGGGAGGAGGAGGCAAGAGACTCGCTTGAGCCCAGGAGTTGGAGGCTGCTGTGAGCTGTAATGCCACGGCACTCTACCCAGGGGGACAGCTTGAAGCTCTGTCTCAAAAAAAAAAAAAAAAAAAAATTCTAATTCAATTAACCAAAATATATTCCCTAAAAATTCTCTCTCATTTTGTTTGTTTGTTTGAGATAGGGTCTTACTCTTTTAAGCACAGGGTAGAATGCAATGGCATGATCAGAGCTCACTACAGCCTCAAACTCCTGGGCTCAAGAATCATCCTGCTTCATGAGTAGCTAGGACTATAGGCACATACCACCACCTGGCTAATTCTTTTATTCTAGAGACAGGGTCTCCCTATGTTGTCCAGGTTAGTCTCAAACTCTTGGCCTCAAGTGATCCTCCTGCCTTGGCCTCCCAAAGTCCTCTCATGTTGGGAATATTATTTTATCAAAATTTGGGGGGGGGGTTAATATAATAAGTCAATATAGAAAGTAGAGAGTTTAATTTTCTAAGCCAAATGCAAAAAACATTCAGTGGCTTTAAAAAATAAGTCTTACCTTATGAAAGAACACCATTTGTGGTATCGCCCATGGTGGAACTGATAAAGATGTGACCAATGTAATAAGCCTCTCCCTTTCCCACACCCACAGCAGACATCACTGATCATTAATTGAACTGTCCTAACAAAAAAACAAGACTAGGGGCAGCGCTGTGGCTCAAAGGAGTAGGGCGCCAGCCCTGTATGCCAAAGGTGGCGGGTTCAAACCTAGCCCCAGGCAAAAACTGCAAAAAGAAAAAAAAAACAGGACTGTTTTGGGGGTAGGGTTTAGGCAGTGGTGTGGAATCATCCCAACAGAGGATTTCAAGTAGTTATTAATACCAGCTGATATTGCTAAATACGTTGAAAATATCTTATTATTGGTCTTTTTGTTTTCTCAGACTATTGCTTTATGTGTGTATGTAAAATTACATTTAGTAATTCATATCCTTTTATGGCCTGTTATTTTTATGGGGAATACAAGCATAGAAATAACTAGCCTATAGCATTTTCTGTCTTTCCCCAAAATAAGAAAGCCATTGTACATTTTTATCATCCCCTGATTCTGTTTTCCTAGAAACTACAAATTGCCAAGAAAAGTGCTACTGAATTTTCATGCATCAGAGTCTGCGACTGAGACGGTGTTTTTAATCTGGTCTTATTAGGTTAGAAATGGGAGAAAATGGTGTTAATGTGAAGCCGATCGTTGTCATGGTGACTGCAAGAATGCAGACATCTCACAACTCAAATACAGCCTTGAGAAATTCTCCAACACCAAATAGCTTCAGGTCACTTAAATTCATAGTACAATACATACATAAGTATACACACAAAATCTTTAAATATTATACAGGGTGGACATAAAGTTCATGGGCAATTTACTATGTTAAACTATTTTAAATTGCCCATGAACTTTATGTCCACCCTGTATATACCATTCTATATTACAGGTCAGGAATACATATTTTATTTATAAACATTTTCTTTTTTTTTAGACAGAGTCTCACTATGTTGCCCTAGGTAGAGTGCCATGGCATCACGGCTCACAGCAACCCCAAACTCTTGGGCTCAAGAGATTCTCTTGCCTCAACCTCCCAAGTAGATGGGACTACAGGTGCCTGCCTCAAGCCCAGCTATTTTTTGGTTGCAGTTGTCGTTGTTTAGCCGGCCCTTGCCAGGCTCAAACCCACCAGCCTTGGTGCATGTGACTGCTGTGCACTGTACTATGGGTGCTGATCCTATAAGCACTTTCAATGAAACATAAAATTCAAAAAATCATGACAAATGAGTCCAGTATCCATCATACAAAAAGTTGAAAGCGCCTTGCCAGACTTTGCGAACAAGTGTCAGATAATCTTGTCAAGGATGATGACAAGGTTGAGGGAACAGCAGATATAAAGTAACAATCCGATTAGCATATTTATTAAACCATGGTGAAGGGTAGCTACCAAATTTGTTTTTGGATATAATGCCTGGCATTATAGAATTTATATTTAATGTAGAATTTACATTATTAGAATTTGCATTTTAAACAGAGATCTGTACTGATTTGTGTGATAACCATGGCAGACAAGTCCTTTTCCCAGGAAGCTGGTACAACCTTACAGATTCACTATCTAGGGTGGCCATAAAGTTCATGTGCAGTGGCCACCCTATACTTAAATCAGGCTGGTGGATTTCAAAGCAAGGTGAGAAATGAACTCTATTTGATGAAGTCTTCTTAATCCTTCTGTTTGAGATCTACACATGAGATAAGAAAGGTCTTCATGGTGTCCGGGTAAATTAAATTTGGATTATTTGACCCCAAATGGACTCAACCCTACCTGGTAGCCAGTTCAAATACCGGAATGGACTGCCCCCACTCCACTGCCAACCACTGTTGAAACTCAGGCTGTTAAGTCCAATCCAGAGTCCTGAAGTCAAAGAGCTGGTTAGCCCTATAAAAAAAAAAAAAAAGCAAAAACTAAAACAAAACTAGCATTCAGGAAGGACAATGAAATTAAAATCAGAATTAAGTGCTTGAATCAGATATAATTAAGGGAAATAACAGTAACCATAACCAAACTGGTATCCTTTGCATCTCTTAACAATCTAAGGTGAGTAAACAAAATATTAACCTCCATCGACAGGAAAAAAAACTGAGGCAGAGTACAGGTAAGCTAGTCAGATTCTTGTTAAGGTTCTGCATTTTGACAACTATCTACTTTCTCAAGGATAATATGAATGTGATTCTTATTTGGACATCACTTATCAAATAGTGATATTTTTACTTCATTTTGGTGTAAAAAGATTTATTTTGTATAAAAGTCAAAATTTACTCTGATGGAAAAATTGTCATAAATTTTTCAACTTACCACTTTTATAACTTACTACTCTGACCTTCTGTTTCAGAATTTATTCCACAATTTTTTTAGAGACTTATGAGTACTATGTTATTATATATTTATTCTAGGATAAGTTAAACCAACTAAAAAGTGTTGCCCCAAATCATTTAGGTAAACAAATAAGTTATAAGGTGCCAAGAGGAAATACTACCTCCCAAACCATACCTTAGAAGTACACTGGGGTCAATATCATATTGATATTATGCTCTAGGTCAGTAATTACACTATGAAATAAAATTGAACATTAGATGATTTTTTTCACAAATTCTTTAGGGTTGTACTAACCTGATTAATAACTCTCTATATAACTGCAGAGAGGTATTCTAAAGAAAATGCTCTTGAAAATAGCATTTTGAAATATTAAATATGGCTAGTCCACCAATTACTCTGGGATTTAAAAAAAAGTATTAAGTATTCTTAAGAAAGAAGTATATTTGAGTTTTAAAAAGCTACTAATAATTCACTGATTAAAGAAGAATTAAATTAGATTTTTGTCTGAAATTTCTTAATTAAATTACTATGTTTGCCATGATGGAAAATGACAACAGCCCTTTAAGGGAATTATCAGCTCTGGGTGCTTCTAAGCACATCTACAAATAATTAAATCAATTCATCATGTTTATTTATTTTAAAGACAAGATTTTCTTCTCTCATCCAGGCTAGAGGGCAGCTCACTGAAGCCTCAAACTGCTGAGCTCAAGTGATCGTCCTGCCTCAGTCTCCTGAGGAGCTGAAACTATAGGCATGGGCCACCATGCCTGGGTAATTTTTCTTATTTTTGTAGAGACAGAACCTCGCTATATTGCCCAAGCTGGTCTCAAACTCCTGGACTCAAGGGATCCTCCCACCTTGGCCTCCCAAAGTGAAGGGATTATATGCATGAGCCACCATGCCCAGCCAATTAATTAATACCTTCTATAACAAAGCCTCATGTATAGCATTTGCTCAATAAATTTAAGTTACTGCTATTTATTACCAATATTATTATTAATAGGATTATTATTACTAATGGAATTGGCAAAGTGTGATTTAGAAACAAAATTCAAACCTTCTGTTAAATATATCACTTAAAGCCGATGAGCATTACCCAATTTTTTTCCTCTATTGCACTTTGATAATTTTACAAAGGAGCAGCTACAAATATTTTTACTATTGCTATGAAAAACGTCAATTCTGCATGCTAAATTATTAAACTTTTAACTTCCTGTATCTATTATCTGAAGTGACTATATACCTTCTTTTGACTATGACAAAAAATATATATATATGAAAGGTCACTTTTAACATTGGTATTTTTGCTTTCTTTTCTACACGGAGGTCCAATTTGTTTTCCAGGCAGTACCAAAGGAAACTGGTAAAAACATAATCAGGGAAACAAGCCAAATTTCACTTCCCGTATCTTATTTCAGTTCTGTAAATCCTAATCCTGGACCTATGTACTCATCAATCAGATTCAGGAATTGAGGATTAAATAGAATGTCCCAGCATTTTTCAGGGTTGAAACAGAAGTGGTGAAGATAATCAAATGGCTGTGGTTGGCGTGCCTTTGCCAGGCAGATAATAGGAAATGAGACTGCTGGTTTGAAACACGAGAACTGGAGGGAGGAGATGTGGTGCCTCTGATAAGGGTTCTCCTTAGCCCTTGGGGACCACCAGATCCTTGATGGTTTAGAGAACAAGACACGTGCAAGATAAAACAGAAGACCAGGCTGAATTCCAGCTCAGCTATTTTCTCACAGGAGTCATGAAGCAGTTTCCTAACCTCTCCCTCCTGCTCTGTTATCTCATCTGTAAACTGGGGATTTATGAGGTTGGTGAGAGCTTTCAAAATAAAATTTAGTGTTCTACAGATGACAGCGAATCGAATCTCAGAGTCATCAAATGGGCTTATACAATTTTTAAGTGACATTCTTCAAAATCCTCACCTAAGAGAAATCTTATTTTTAAAGTGTTAACTGTAGGTTGTTTTGTAAATGGTGCATTTCCCATAATGCAATGGATCACAATCCCCCATTCAGCCCCTTATTTTCTAGATTCTTCCCCAATGTATCTTAAGAAATACCAAATGTTGTTAATATCTTTCTTCAAAATAAGGTGGGGGTATATCTTTCCTGTATTTAATTCTTTTTAATTCTTGTCAGACTTCCCAGACTTCCCCAACACATGATATTTTTTGACTTTGAAAAGAAAGGCAGGAATTACTACAAATCTCATTAGAGATGTCATTCTTAACCAAATTTCAGTTAAAATTTGCTGACTAAGATTCCACAGGCTTTGATAAGAGTCAGGTAAGTATCTAAGGTGAACTCAGCCTCTGAACCTCTGGGAGCTTGCTTGCTGTGCTGACGGGACACAGTGATCATCCTTGGAAAGCATTTCCTGCAGCCCAACTCTGATAGCAGAGTCTAGGATCCAGGAAATGAGTCTGTAGCAGGCAAAGCCACCATCTAATCATGTCACCCTTGCTTCCACTTAGCCAGTGAAAGGAGTAAAAGGTAACCTGGGCCATGTCCCTTGTCTTCCAGAAAACCAGAAAACAAGCAAACATTGGAACAAGTCAACATAATGCGATCCACAAAAAGATTCAAATAAGTAAACAACACATACACCCCAACGGAAACCATGTTAAAACTCTATACGAGTTTCTCCCACCCACGCGAGTGTACTTGAATAACCTCAGGACTGTTGTGAATCATCTTTTCTATTTCTTAATCATCTATTTCTATTTCTTAATTCCTTAAGAAACATTCATCTACATGAATTTAATCTTCCTCTCTTCTGGTGCTTTCTTCTGCCTCCTTATTTTTATACAAGGTTGTCAAGATGAATCTGACTTTTGTCTCAACATGATAGGGCCCCGAAGTCCAATGTAGAGTAAGAATAATTGGTGTTAACTGAGGCAGAATTGGTCTCTGAGTTTATGAATGCATACAGGGAGATCCTAGCACTTTTCTACTCACAGTCTCTTTAGTGATAATGTATAGGGTGGATGTGTTGCAGAGAAGAAGGCATCAGCAGAAAACACGTGGAAAAGAGAAGTGCTAAGAAATGAGGTGAGGTTGGGGGATGTGCTCTAGCCCTTAGAATGCTTTGCACCAGCAGTCCTCAAAATTTTTGACATCAAAGACCAGTCTGATGTTTCCATGGACAGCAGGCAGAGACAAGAGTCAGAGCTTAGGTGGTGATGCTGTGTTGCCTGGTTTCTAACAGGCCACAGACTGGTGGTACCAGACCCGGGAAGGCAGGTTGAGGACCAAAGGTTTATGTGAATTTTTGACTCATTCTATAATCCTAGCTCTCTAGAAGGCTGAGGCAGGTAGATGATTTGAGCTCAGGAGTTCAAGACCAGCCTAAGCAAGAATGATGCCCCATCTCTACTAAAAATAGAAAAACTAGTCAGGTGTTGTGGCAGGTGCCTGTAGTCCCATACTCAGGAGGCTGAGGCAAGAGGATCTTGAACCCAGGAGGTTGAGGTTGCTGTGAATTATGGTGATGCTAAGGCACTCTACCCAGGATGACAGAGTGAGACTCTGTTTACAAAAAGAAAGAAAGAAAAATAGAAGTCACTGATACCTCCAGAAATATCCCTAAGCTCCGTAGCTTCACAGAGCAGGCACGCAGGCTGTCTGGTTCCAAAATCCACTTTCTTAACCCCTGCACTCTGCTGCCTGTATATAGCAAATACTAACAGTCTTTCACCAAATATAGTCCCTCAACCACCTGTCCCAGAATCACCTGGCTAGGTGATAACATTCCTGGACCCAAATTCACAGCAACTGATCTAGAATCTCCGGGGCCTGGGCCTGCCTGGGCACCTTCACTCGAACAAAGTCCCCAGGTGATGTGAACAAGCAACTTTGCATTTAAGAACCACTGTGCTTACTGCCTTGTCATAGACTATGCAGTTATGTAAACATTAGGCTGGATTTCTAAGTAATTCTTTTCATTTGGCATTCATCCATCATGACTCTTTTCTGTGGAATCTTCTTGGGAGAAAGAAGGAACACACATACTCACAAGACAGTCCCCATTTCTAGCCTCCAGTTGGCCTGCTGGATGGCACCTGCTATCACTTGTACCTATTCATTTGTTTGCTTTCTTGTTTATATCTGTTTTCCCCATTGGACTTTATGTGGACAAGATGGCATTGGCTTTGATGTTGCCAAAACCTAGTATAAAGCCTGGCACAGCGGTACCAGATATTCTGTGCAATAAATCAATTGATTAATTAAAAATAATTATATTTTAATTATTAATTATTTTAATTAAAACAATTAATTTATAGTCTTGTAGAGGAGGGGGCAATATATGTAAGTAACTGCTATAAAAATGGCAAAAATTAAATAAGAGAAATGCAGTTGGAAATGAAAATGATTACAAGTCCATTGTATAAAATTTGGCAAGGGGGTGGCACCTGTAGCTCAAAGGAATAGGGCGCCAGCCCCATATACTGGAGGTGACGGGTTCAAACCCAGCCCCGGCCAAAAACTGCAAAGAAAAAAAAAATTGGCAAGGGAGAAGAAAACAATATGGGAAAAGACACGGAGGTAAGAAGATAGATGAGGAACAAAGACTTTTCTTTCGTCTGTGCAAAATGAATAGACAGGAACAGAGGTGGATAGATGACAGCTTTTGAATGTCTACCAAAGGTGTTTTATTAACTATTTGATGAGAAATAAGGAGCCAGTGAGGGCGTTTCAAATTCATAGGAGCGATACTATTCTAGTGCAGTGTCTGGGTAAACTGAAGGCAGGGGATTTAGAGGCCAGGAAATTGGGGATGGTTTCGCTCCCACATTTATTTCTGGTTCTAATCTCACTGTTTCCCCCTGTGTATACAGACGCTAAAATATATACTCTTTTCTCACGCAAACATTAGCCCTGTCAAGTCTTCACAATCTTAGAAGAACAGATTTTTAAACACACACACGCAAATACACTATGGAAAGAGTGTCTATAAGACCTGAAAACCAGAGACCCTGGGAGTGAGAGAGACAAAAGAGCCAGGGATAAGAGCAACCTCTGACTTCTCCCTGCTGCCAGGGGCAGCACTGCATTTTATCATGTTAAACTCCACAGTGTGGTGTGCATAAAACATCTCTGGCTTCATGTTAGACCCAGATAGCAGATACCTGACCAGCCTCATGTCCAAGAAAAACACTCATAATTAATTGTGGCATTTTTTACTCTGAGTTCAGATTAGTCCTCTGAATCCTTCTTAGCAGGGTACTGGGACCCATCGCAACCCATAGAACAAAGTTGGCTTGTGAACAGAGAACTATTCACCATCCCTGGTGTCATGTTCAGAGTGGAGACCCATCATATCATCCGCATAACCTGCTCACGGACTGACTTTGTCATGATGTCTATCATCCCTGTGCCGCCTACTTCTAATCACGATTTTAATGACAGCTCTTGTTTCCATGTCATTACCTGTCAGGTAGGTCTGCTCATGGACCTCGGTGATGCTCAGGAGTTCAGCGTTCTGTTGTTGGCAGCTCTTCCTCGCCTGATGCCACGTCAAAGCAGACTTGGAGTTTATCTGGTAGGAAATGCTTGTCAATGGATCCTTATTCCACAAGCTTTCACTGCCCTCAACTGCAAAAGAAGTCAAGGAGAATGTGCTACAGTCTGCATAGAAAACACTTTCAGGGAACACTATTTTTTAAACTAGCTTAGCAGCATGATTGCCCTAAAACATTATCTTTCTTTTTCTTTCCTTTCATTTTTTTCCTTTCACTTATTTTTAAAGTGGTTTGGGGATTTTCTTTACTCCTGAAATGAAGTGGGGGAGAAGGGAGGTTTCAAAGAATTAGCTACATCCACATCCAATCTCTTCCACATGCAGAAAGAAAAGAAAGCATAGAGTCCTATTCTCCTTTGGGAAATTTGGAATCAGAGGAGTTGGAAAGTGAAGTAATTATAAAGACAAAGAATAGAAATACTAGCCCAATGTCCTTAATCTAGACATAAAAAAAGAAAAAGAGGTAAGGGGGTAAGGGAATGAAAGAAAATAAATATATATATTCTCTCAGCAAGTGGGTATTTTACCTATACATTAAATCATGAACTTGGGGAGTCTCATTCTCTCATCACTAGGATGTATGCAATATAGGAAAAGCTCTTTCCAATAGTGGATACTATTTGTTACTTTTTCTTTCTTTGGAGTAAAATTATTTTTTATAATCTTTTTTCTTTTCTATTGTACAGTTCCCAATACATTTCAGAAACCTGGATGTTCTCTATTATGCATAGATAAATGCTATTTAGAGTCTTTACCTACGTTTCAAAAGTTAGTAAACAAAATATATGCTTTATGTTGAGAAAATTTCTCTTTTTTCTTTTTAATACCCTAGGGTTTTATTTTTGAGCCGTGTAAAGTATTAATCTTTTAATTTATTTGTAAGGAAGTGAGAAAGGATTATATAACTTCTCAAACTTTCTGTGAACTACTCAATGGACTATGATATTAGGCTGCTTTCCATATAGTTTATATCGTCCTCATTCACAATTCTGTGTTCCACTGTGCTTTGTATCTGATGAGGAAGAGACCTCATCAGACTTTTTATTCACACGGTGACAAAACATCACACACTGTGATATGAAACTTGTGCTTCCCTGGCATATTCAGGAGGAAGAAAACGTATCAAAATTTGATTCTGGCAACAGAAATTTTGAAGATGTTTTAATGACAAAATCATAGTATGTTCTATAAGAAATAAATTTGAATTAGTGAGGCTAAATTTAAATTATAATGACCTGAGGTGTTCCGTCGATTGTGTACGTGAATGAGATCAAGTGAGAACGATTTGGGGTTTACTTGAAGACAGAGATTGTTTTAAACAATTCACTTTAGAGTTGGGAGTCTCTACTCTGTGATATAACGGAAAATGTGAGATATTAAAACGGGGAGGATTCTTTTCATGTTCCAGGAATGGGGGGAAAGTGATCTAAATGACCAAAGAAGGAAATGCCATTGACTCTTCGCTTAAAGCATATTTTGCACTTTAAGTCAAGGGATTAAAAGATATTTCTGAACAAATATAAAGGTTTATTGACTGTACATAGCCCCAAAGAGCTCAAGTTCCCACAGAAAACCAGCATGACTGATGTTGAGAGCTAAACTTGCAAGCTCGAGAGAACTGAAAGAATGGGGTCTTTTCCTTTTCCTGTTCTCATGATACTTGAAAATTAATCTCTACCTAGAAGGAAAACATTACGATAAACAATGCAATGCACAATGAAGTGTCTATATTAACAGTTGCCAGGTCAAGAACCGGGACCTCATCTTCCTGCATAGTAGAATGTGAACGTTTTAAAGCAATAACTGAGAAAATGACATGAAGGCTGTGTTGACCAGTTTGTTGGAAGTATTTCAGAATGCACGTGAAAACCCCACACTGTACCCCAGAAGAGTATCAATGTACATAGTTAACATTCAATTAAAAAAAAAAAAGATTAAGGCTAGTTTAAGGTTAATAGAGAAGAAGAAAATGCTCTTTTGAAAGGAGCATAAGATGAAATAGAGTAGGAAATTGCAAAGCCCTTATGACAGGCATGAAACAAAGTGTGCTTGAGATTTGCAATGCACATTGAAATCAAATGGTTTATAATTATTTTACTTTCACATTTAATAGGAAAAAGTATATATCGTTTGGTGGTGAAAACATAAATTAAAAGTAATAATAAGACTAAAAATTTACTGTAGTGAGCATACTCAGGACACCTCTCCAGCCCATAGTTAAGGCTATCCGTGGTTGTGAGTTTCCTTTGTGATGAGGGATTTATAATTTGTCATGTACATTTCATTCATTAGATCACGTATTCATCCATCAACTCTTTTGTCAATCAGTACCATTAAGTGGAAGATGATACAGTCGGACCCCATTGCATGTAAACTCCTAAGAAACTCCATGAAACAGATTTAGAAAATATTATTCCTATCAAACAAAGGAGAAATATCCTCCTCAATCAATGGAAAACTGGTATTGCTCTGTCTGCGGGGGGTGGGGGGGAAGCTACTTTTTCAGAAAAAGACTTCTAATATAAAAATTTGACATCTATAAATCTTTAGTGGGAATCAAATGTATAAAGGTTGCCCGAAGAGGGGTCAATACATCTCCCTCCAGTCAAGAATGGAAGAGCAGCGTGAGCACGAGCAGGAAGGCTGGGAGCTTTTGTGGCGACTGTTCCATTAGAAGTGAGTGTGCACTCAGGAAATCAAGTTTACTTTCAGACGGGTGAGCAGAGGGTACACATCAAAAGAGATAAATAAGCACAGTTTTTAGACTTCTGGCTTTAATTTGACAAGCCAAGTTATTTTTCAAAGTTGTACTGTTTTACAAGAGTGTTGGAAATGATGTGGATTAGGAGTAGATTTGTGGTCCTGAAAACAGAGTCGTAAGTGATGCTGTTACAATTCAGGCAGCCTCACAATCCTCCCGGACCCCATGAGTCCTGTCTGGCCTCTCCCCTGTGCAGGGCAGCAGAAGAGCCCTGGGTGGTACCAAGAAGCGGCAGCTGCTCTGATCCAGCCTGAAGCAGCAGGCGAGAGGTCAGTGGGTAAGAAGGTGGGGAAGGAAGAAGGGGGCAGTTGGTGTCAGGGAAAGTGAAGCAAAGAGAGAAGGAACACTTTCCTTTCCTCTTTCCTTGGCCCCAGTTCTGGCACCCAATGCTGACATCCTCCCCCCAGATAAAAACCTGCTGCAGTTTCCTCAAACACCAACTCTTCATCTGCCCTAAAGTCCTCCCTCCCGTGTGATGTGATCATACTTCTTTCCCATCATGCAACTTAAACGTTCTCTTGTCAAAAACTTTCAAGCATGTTCATGACCCACTTCCAGTGATTCCTGGCTATCTGAGTTAAATTAAACATAAAAAGAGTATCATTATTATTATTTTCACAGAAGGAGCCCTTTCATTCCAATGAAACAAAATTCAGGGGCCTCTCTCTCCATCACACCCTATGCTTATTTCTGGTTTTTAATCTGTAGTTTCCCAAAGGTAAAGTGTTTGGGGGTGAGAACATGGTTTGCATGCTTCCAGAGCTAGGCGTTAAGTATATCGCATTCCGTACAGGTTAATTTGCCCTGAAGTCTTAGAAAATAACTGAGAACTGGTAGAAATAAAGAGGTCAATTGCTGCAGGGAAGGTTGGGACAGTGGAGTCCGGTCTCAGGAGATGTTCAGATGGGGGGCGGGGAGAATACAGTCTACTCTTGTTACCAAGATCTCAATACACATAAAAATCCCAGGGCTGAGAGTCCAAAGGGCTGTGATCTAGGCTCCAGCCAAAGTGGATCACTTTCTCCATTGTAAAGCTGAGATGATGCAGTCCCTAAAGGCTTCTGGTGAGATATAATGAGATCTTAAATGTGAAATTACTCTGGGGGGGGGATGCTCCATATAAATGCAATTCCTGATTGCTACCAAGCCATACCAAACGTGCCAAACTCTCCCTGATGATAAATGGTTACTTACATTTCAAAGGGCAGTACCCAAATAGCTTATCTGCATCGTAGTCCGTGGTGGTTCCGCACCAGAGCCACCCGTCCGAGCGCCCAGCGCTGGTGCAATCCGCGTACCACTTGTTCTCAAACTTGAACGGAAATGCACAGGTGGCTCCGTTCGCGTTGCCCAGTAGCGTGTACATGGCTAGAGAAACACAATGATTTGCATCTGAAGTGTGAGTGGCATTTCTGAATGCTGATTTTCCAGTAAGAAGGATACCATCAAGCATGGTGTAGGACACACACAGGGGAGCCTTGGTTTTTCCCCTTCTCCCTCTACCTTGGTCTTTTGCTGGGTACAAACAGCAGTCTGGGCTCAGGAATAACTCCACCATTTGGGGGGACAGATTTTCCTCCTTCCTCTACTGACACCAGCTTTTATGTTTGCATTTTCTCCAGCACAAAGAGGCTCTTCTCTCTCTTGGTTGGAATTACAGAATTATGGAATTACAGAATTAGAGGGAAAATAACCTTAAATCCTCCCCAACCGATTCCTGTCAAGCCAGCCTGGACTGGAGTCCCTCAACAATAATTACTAGGAATGGGAATTTGGGCATAGTTCTGCAGTCTACATCATGAAAATGAATTACTCAAGACCCTTAGATACCATCTACAATTGATACCTGTCTTTTTAAAAACTGAAGGCAAACAGATTAAGCCAGAAGCTCTGGATTCAACAGGAAAGGTAAATTGAAATGCACAATCATCGTTGATCATGGTTTGGCATAAGCCAAAGGGTCAGAGAGGTTCATGTCTCTATTAAGTACCAAACAACTCACACAGCTGAATTCTCCAGTGTGTTTAAAGGTTCCATCTTAAAAAATAATAATAAAAATAAAGTTTCTATCATTGCAGGAATCCCCTCTTGGGGAGATAGAAGCCTTTACATTGACATATTTGACCACTCATCACCAATTAATATTCAGAATTTAATTTTAGGTAGCAATTCTTTTCTTAATTACATTTTGTAGAATCTATGACTTAAAAAAGGTCTTCCCAGACATTCAGTCTTTTAGATAATATAAAGTTGGTAAAACATGTTGCCCCTTGGAAAAGCACAATAAATGTTGGTTCCTTCCCTTGTTCCTTTTTCTTTCCTCATTCTACTTATTTGGTTTTCCTTAAATGCTAGGTTTATTTTAATTACCTCAAAAATTACTTTTTGGTCAATGAACTGGTTGTTCATAACTTTAAAGTTCTATTCTAGCTTTTGTTTCACTAAATTGAAGGACTGTTCTTCCAGATCAGACATCATAGAAGGAACAGGGTGGATTCAGAAATAATTGTGCTTCTCTTAGTTACTGGCACACGTGTTTCTTCATATCTAGGAAACCAGAGAAGATCACCTCAGGGCTACTTGTGCTGTTAAAGTTAACCAAGAAATTGTCAGTGCCAGATTTATAGAGGCCATTCAGAAAGAGCTTTTTTAGGACTAACTTACTTGATTTAATAATTCCTGAATTTTTCTGTACACCAGACACTGGTGACCCAAAGAACCCCAATTACCTAACTCATGAATCATCTAACTACAGTTGATTTACTGTTCCTCTTGTGGTCCAAACTTGCACACAACTACCACATCCACCTACGTTTACAGTTCCAGTTCTATTATTCCAAAATAATCCTTCTCTTCAACCAGTTCCACGCCCCGACCCCAACAAGTTTTCTTCAGAGAGAGAAAGAGTCTTGTACGATACCACCTCTGTATTTGGTTCTAAAATATGTCCTGTTAAAGGATCTCACGGTCACGCTAAGGGTGACCCTCTACAGAATTATCTTCAGTACTGGGAAATCTTGGGAGAATACGCAAAATATAGTCAATGGACCATCTACACTATAACCACCCAAGTCTTCATAAAAATAACAGAATAGTTTCATGGACTCTCCCCTGATTGGCTTACTTAGAATCTGGGTGGCAGGGGAACTTGGAATCTGCATTTTTAACAAGTTCTTGAAGTGATTCTTAAGCACATTAGCGTTTAAGAACCGCTATCCTAAATCTATGTGTATTTATCTCAAAACCAACAGGAGAACAGAAACAATAGAGGAAGGAGATCTATGGTGTTGCATTTTAAAATAAAATAAGCCTGATGTCTTAGCACAGTCAAGTTCAGTTCTTCAGTTAGCATAATGGTCTCATTCATAGACTCTGACTCAGTGAAGTTTAAAACACCCTTGCCCCGCCCCATAATTTTCTGCAGAGTCTCTCTTGGAAGATGGCGTTAACTTAGGTTGCCCTCTTGTATTTTCTAAACCTACATTGTGTTTAAGAAATGCCCTGGAATAAATTCTTCCTGAGCTCTTCTCTTACCCTCTTTCAATTCTTGCTCTCCCTTTTTCTTTCTATACTGTAGACAGAAAATGAAACCTGTTCACAAATGTATCTTCTTACAAAGAACTAAATTCCTATGCTCCATCTCAGCTTCAATAAGCTGGGTTCAGCCAACCTCAGCAGCCCAAGTAACATGCAACAGTTTCTGTTTTGTCCTTTGACCTTGAGGTTGCTCTGGAGAACACTGCATGATAACCAAGTATCCAAGCCTAAAACATGGTTATCACATCATCCAACTCAGAGGCCAACCTTTGTAAAAGGCTTCAAGTTATTTTGTGTTTGGTTTTGTTTTCTATGCAGCCTGTGGCTGATAAAAGAGAAGTCTAAATACTCTGATTTAATTTAACTTGCAACAGCTCAGGGAACCAACTTATATAAGATGATCTCCCCACCTCCTGGTTGGTGGTATCACTTTCTGCACTAGCTAACTAAATGTACTGTGTATTAATTTACACGCTCATTCCTCAGCCTTTCTAATTGCTGGGGGTTTAAACCTCTCCCCCTCCTCCTCTCCTAGAATAAAAGGTTTCCACCTGGTCCCACACTGAGAGTTCCACCGGAAAGACCCTAACCCTCCAGAACCTTCCAGCAAGCTATAGAATCTTCATTTCCCTCGGCCCATTATAAAAACAAGCCTCCAACCATCCTCAATGCAGATGCTATCTTTGCCCAGTGGGTCTCAGTCCCCTTATTAAATTTGCCCTGAACCTCCCCTGGTCTCATCTCTGGGTACAACTCCGCACCTCTTCCCCTCATCTTCTGATTAGGATAGTCTCTAAATCCCCACAAGGTGACATCATAAATTACAAACAGGTAGAAATCCACATTGTGCAGCAATTTGCCAAGATTTCATACTAGGCAAATGAAATGATAAAGAATGTTGTTCTGTGAATCATTTCTCTAGGGATCATTTAAACCAGAGGAAAAGAAATATTAAGTTCATCTATCCCTGAAATGTTAAAAGAGGCATTGGGCCTTTGAAAGGGAAAATTACTTTCTAGTATTTCTAGTACACACCAAACAAGAACATATTTTTCTTGGATTTGTTTCCAACTAAGAAGAGGGGAAAGATTTGACACAAAGGTAGCAATTCCAAGCGTCTTACCTTCATAACCTCTAGAGCATAAATCATCCGTGGTTCCATAAATCTTCCACCTGCTCCATAAACCAGATCCCTTGTAGAGCATAATGTTCTTTTCTTGTTTATTGCCATAGTTAAAATATAAATCTTCTCCCTTGATTCCGAAAAGCGTGTCATTCTTGCACTCCCACTTCTGGAATTCACTTCTCAGGTCACAGGCATAGAGCGTGACAGGAACCCAGTCGGTTTTTGATGGCACTCCCAGGCAAAGTTTAAAGGCAACGCTCATCACCTGGGAATCAGACACCCACCGGAATCTCTGGGATTCAGCATCCTGATTGCAAACTGCAGTTTGCACTGAGCTGGGACTTACTGCTTCCACACAGCGCTTGTGATCTTCATTATAGATTAAAAATTGCCTAGTGTCTGTTAAAAAAAAAAGAAGAAGAAAAAGAAAAGGAAGGGGAAAAAAAGAAGAAAGCAAGCATGGTTAAATGAGTTCAGGTAACAAGGACAGTATTTCAATATTTTAGGTCAAAAGTTCCCAGCCACACCATTTTCTTGAACAGTTTTGTGACTCCAGGAAGAAAGATTCCAGAAGCTGGAGAGAGAACTGGATGGAAGCTACCCTGGGGGGTAGCACTGGCTGGACATCTTCAAGCTGCTTCAGTTAAATATGAAAAACCTCATGAAAATGTCTGTGTTACATGCTCCTTTTCATGATATGGAATGAATAGAAAGTCAAATTATGAAAAGAAATGATATCAATCTGAGAAAAGAAAACTTGGGTAACATAATAAGCTGTAAAATTAAACACCTATATACCCCAGAATAAGATTTTTTTTCCTTCCAAATAGGATTTTGAAGTGCGGTATATCCAGCCTGTTTAGAGACAGAGATGAAACCTATGTATGATTATTCTGCTTATAGCCCTAGGGATTTGTATATTATTTCATTTTAAGGATAGTTTTACTGTAGGCAATTTTCTCTTCATGTCTGGCTAATTTTCAAATTAGGTGCTTTGGGTGACCCAGGTTGGGCTAACTTGACAAGGTTTTATTTTGTTTTGTCGTGCTTTCCTTTCTAATAACAGGTATCAGACAGATTCAGCATCCAGAGATAAATTAGCATCTATTAGGGTAGCTTTCCTTTTGTTGGCATTCCCCATTTAAACTTTGTGTAAGGCTGGGCGTGGTGACTCACACCTCTAACCCAGCACTCTGGGAGGCCCAGGCGGGTGTGGATTGCTTGAGCTCAGGAGCTAGAGACCAGCCTGAGCAAGAGTGAGACCCTGTCTCTCCTAAAAATAGAAAAATTAGCCAGGTGTTGTGGTGGGTGCCGATAGTCTCAGGTACTCCAGAGGATGAAACAAGAAGATCCCTTGAGCCCAGGAGTTTGAGGTTGCTGTGAGCTATCTTCCTTGGCACTCTAGCCTGGGGTAACAGAGTGAGATTCTGACTCAAAAAGAAAAAAGATTAAACTTATATAAAACAAACATATGAGAATGTATTTGAAAGTTTAATAATTTGTGAAATTTCTAATGAAGAAAAAGTAAATGTAAGTTTTATGTCATTGGAGGTAAAACTGTATGAGAATAACTTTAACGAGGGCAAAGTTTTTTCTATTCGTAACCATGGCCTGGCGATTTAAGGAAATATGTAAGGATGTCTCAGACTTAAAGCACAGAGCTGCTAGCTAGCAAAACAGACTTCCTCTTGCAAAAGAGGGGGGAAACGGATCTGGTAAGCATATTTTTTTCCCCTTATATCTAAACTGAATTCACACAGAGGTTTTTCATTTTGGTTGTTGTTTAGTTTTTAGAAAATATCCAAACTTCAAGAACTGTTTTCAAGTTTGTTACATACATATAAATTAAACACTTCTTGCAAAAATTTTCCTAAATCCCTTCTACTTGTACGGTTCTTTCAAACTGAGCTAGAGGTATTGCAGATGCCAGGAAGTCTGAATAAATGAGCTTATTAATCAAAGCATTTCAGTGAAATAAAACACAGTTAGAACGGCAGCATTAGAAGGGTTCTTAAGCATTTACAAAGCATTTTTACAAGCCATAGTTCTCAATGCCCGGGAGAGCTTGGCATCACCTATATTCCAAAATCAGTACCAGAACAGTCCACTGAGTAAGGGTTTCTAACCTGCAGCCAGTGGGCTACATGTTGTTTTCATGAGGCCTTTTACTGCTTGTTTGTGGTATCTGATATCTTGAAAAGTATGCACGGGGCTGGGTGCGGTGGCTCACACCTATAATCCTAGCACTCTGGGAGACCAAGGCAGGTGGACTGCTTGAGCTCAGGAGTTTGAGGCCAGACTGAGCAAGAGCAAGATCCCATCTCTACTAAAAATAGAAACTAGCCAGGCATTGTGGTGGGCATCTAGAGTCCCTGTTACTCAAGGGGCTGACGCAAGAGGATCTTTTGAGCCCAAGAATCTGTGGTTGCTCTGAGCTATTATGATACCACAACAGTCTACCTAGGGTGATAGAGAAAGAAAGAAAAGAAAAGAAAAGTAGGCACAGACTGTTCTTTTGCTAATCAGCTTTCATTAGTATTTGTGCATGTAATGTGGCCCAGAAAACTCTTCTTCCAATGTGTAGCAGAGGACAAAAAAAGGAAATAAAAAGAAAAAAGTTGGACAACACCAAAAAGCTTATAAAGAATTTTTGGCCTTGAAAGATTATTTTCTCCTGGGGTGTTTCTGCCTCAGCTCTTGTTCACACTTGTTTGAGACTTCCTGCTTCTATCCTACCTGGAGTCCTAATTTTATGCAGCTTCAAACCCCTGCTTGGTTTCCACAGTCTGATGACTCATGAATGCTGCTTTGATTTCTTGGAATCAGCCACAGTGAAGCCTGGACCCATAACACCTGCTGCACCTGTCAGCTTCTCTGCACTTGGCCTCTGTCAACAGAACGTACAATACCTGCCCAAGGCTCCTCCCATCCAGCTGAGCTCCTTCCACACTTGATCTCATATGGCCACTGTGCGTGTCCTAGCAGGGCAAAATGACTAACTCCTGCCCTTGGCAGTAAAATTAAAATGTTAATAGAATGACTTTGCTCATGACAAAATACAGGAAATGAGAAAATAAGGACACTTGTTTAAAAAGCAGTTATGCTCATCACAACACCTAAATATAATCTAGCTTCCTCTAATCTAAAAAGGTCATCAGCTCGGAAAATTTTGTCACATACAGTATACAGAGGGTCCCCCCAAAATGAATACACATTTGGGCAGTGCCTGTGGCTCAGAGGAGTAGGGCACTGCCCTATATACCGGAGGTGGCGGGTTCATATTAAAAAAAAAAAAAAAGAAAGAAAGAAAATACACATTTTAAAAAAGAAAAAAATGTATTAAAATTATACCACTCAAGTCACATTTGGCTTCTGTAATGACAAGAGATCCAAGATACAATACAGAAGATAACAAATGGTATTGGTATATACGGAGTATTACAAATTGAATACAGCATTTTCCTTTCTTCAAATGAGTATACATATTTTTGGCACCCTCTGTCTATACCTGCACACTTAATTATTATTCCACCTGCTATCTTCTTTTAGGGCTTATCTGCCAGTTTTCAGGTAGCTTTACTCAATAATATCTCATTAATAAGAAATATATCTTTCATCTCTTTTTTTTTTTTTTTTTTGCAGTTTTTGGCCGGGGCTGGGTTTGAACTCGCCACCTCCAGCATATGGGGCCCACGTCCTACTCCTTTGAGCCACAGGCACTGCCCTCTTTCACCTCTTACTTGAGTAATATTGATCGTCTTGTCAAACAGCAAACACTTATTAACTGGTCAGATTCAGTCAACTCACCAGTTGGTAAACCAGTGTCTTAACAGAGGGTACTCAAAAAGTCTTCAGGCATGAACCGTGTTCTACTTTTAAAGATTTTTATGCTTATTTGACTTTTGATGCCTTATTTTTTTATCTGTAGTTCCTTCTTAGTTTAACTCTAAGGAAGATGGGATTTCGGGAGCAAGCTTCTCCTTCTCTTTCATGGCATCCACTAGATCCATAACCTACAAACCCAGGAGTCTTTCTGCGTCTCCAGCCTTCTGTCACGTTCCCAGGCCACAGTGAAATCTATTGGCTCTATCCTAAATTATACTGTGATGGTGAATTTTATGCTGTCCACTTGGCTGGGTCATGGCACCCAGATATTGGATCTAACACAAGCCTGGATGTTGCTACGATGGTATTTTTTAATGAGATTATTATGTACATCAGTTGATCTGAGTAAAGCAGACCACTTTTCATGGTATGAGGGCCTCACCCAATTGGTTGAAGGCCCCAAGAGAGAGGAAACTGAGGGAGAAGGGAGAATTCTCCAGTGAGGGGATTCTGCCGCTAGACTGCCTTTGGACTTGAACTGCGGCATCACCTCTGTCCTGGGTCCAGCCTAGCCCTGCAAATTTGGGGCTTGCCAGCCTCCAGAATTATGTGAGCCAATTCCTTAAGTGATAACTTCTCACACTCTCTCTCTACACATACCCACTCTCTCTGACACACACACAAAGGTCCTGTTTCTCAGAACAACCCTCACTAACTCATTAATCATTCTCTTACACAATTCCACGGCCACCACCCCAGACCAAGCCACCCTGGTCTTGCTCTGGTCTTCCTCTCTTTGAAATGGAATCATCGAGAAAGATAACGCCTGATCTCCCAGTTTCCTGGGCAGAGAGGGACCCAACTTGTCACCTTGGAAAACCTATCAAATGTGACAGGTTGCATTCTCTGAGCTGCAGATAAGAGAGAGAGCTCTTTCTGTTTCCCTAATCTCTTTAGCAGATTTCCTGGGATGAGCACCTCATTCTGGTGAATGCTTTTATAACTCACTAATAAAACTGTTTTCTTTCACTTCCACCTTTATGGAGACATTTTCCTGGGATGGGAGGAGATTTTGCTTCTAATTATAGTTTGGCAACAATTTCAACCCTGTACCCAGGAGAAGTACATCCAGCCCTCACCCACATCATAGCTCACTAGAAAGGTTATGTTCCAGCCCAGCCACCCCTCTGCCCTCTCCTCCTCTCCTTACCCCTTTCCAGGCTGCCTTTCTGTTCCTCAAAGCCTCCAAGGTCATTTCTACTTTAATGACTTCATATTTTTAGCCCCCTCTTCTTGGGAAGGTCATTAAGTCCTGCTCAAGTGTCAACTCAGCTAACCATCCTAACTTATTCTTGTATTTTCTATATAAATACATAACTACCATAGATATGCTTTTTCTTTTAGTTGCTTATTTGTGTTTTATCTTTCTCCCTCTACTGGAATGTAAATTCCTTGAGAAGATGGACTTGATCTTTCTGGTTCAAAACTATAGTGTCTCTTTGGGGAGCAAAAATCATCTCTCAACTAATATTAGTGAATGAATGGAAGAATATTCATTAACTATGAAGTACCTTGACCAGTAGCCTAAATAAACTATTTATGTAATAATGGATAAATGATTATGGGTCTACTTAATATGAATTTTTCCCCTGAAATTTTATTTTTACTGAACAGCGATGGAGAAATGTTTATAGTTGTTAGAAAAAAAAAAAAGAAAGCCCTTGGAAATGAAGAGCTTCTATTTCAACACACACACTTATCTATTCTTGTTTCCTGTATTTCTCTTTTGCCATTCGGAAGCAGGGTAAGTTTGATATTGCCCCTGCCAGACAATACAAGGAAATGTAAAATTATCACTTTCTGGTGATACACTCATCATACACTATTCTTTCTCCCCGAGGAGCCAGCATGGAGTTTTGTTTTTAATCACTGTTCCTGGGCAACGTGTCTGATTTTAAATATCATACTTCTTCCTGTGAAAGTATATTCAAGACCTGGGCCAAAGGCCAGCCTGTGAGATTTTTGCCACTATTCCCCACACCCAAGTAATGTATTTATAAACAATCTATATTCTGTTCAACCTAATTATGGTATTATAATAGAAATATTAAAAAGCTAAACAAATGAGGATGACTGGGTTGCTGTATTCATTTCTCCATAGCCTTGTTTGCAGGATCTAACATGTAAGTTTGCTTTCTTTTTAGTATTTACACTTCAATGTATTTAAACTTGTATTTAAAGAATGGAGTGACCCTCCATCCATCTTAATATTTACATTCAATGTATTTAAACATGTATTTAAAGAATGGAGCGATTCCCCACCCATCTTAACTTGATCTCACTAATCTCACATTTATTTTTCAACAAATATTTGACAAACACCAATCATGTGCTGTGGTGAACAAAAGTTAAGTTCCCCACCCACGAGCATACACTGTGCTGTGGTTAATTCCAGGACAGAAATACCAAGGGTCAAATACATTTAGGAAAGAAACAACACATTTCAACCCAGTATCTCAGGTTAAAAATAACTGAAGACTAAAGGTCCAGTAACATAGAGTGAGTTTTCTTTTAAACATGTCTAAATGTTTTTAAATGATCCCAGAATATTCAATGAGCCATTAAATCTCCAAACCTACTAGCGAAGAAATTGACGCTATTAGAGGTAACTATTTAGGGATATAACCATGATAGGCTATATTTTCACATACATTTTTTAGACTTTTTCCACTATCGACAAATAAAAATGCTGAAATTAAACCCCAAAAGAAGGCCAGGCATAATGGCACTGTAATCATAGCACTTGGGAGGCCAAGTGGGGAGAAAATTAACTCCCCAAAGGTGGAAGTCCTTCATCAGTGACTGATGGCAACTGCAGAAGGCTCCACAATCCACACTGTCACCAGCAGAACTCAGCTCCACTTGCCCATGGAGGTCACCACCAGCTTGTCAATGCACCTCCTCTTCCCACCTCACCTTCTCACTGCCCTGCTGGTGTTTCCTGGGCTCTCCTCCCAAGTAAACTACGTGAACTGAAATCAGAATGTAATTGCCAGAGAGAACCAGATCCTTAGGGAAACTAAACTTCTTTCCTCCACCTAGACTTTCTTCCCTCTCATTCTTAGCAGATGTTCCAGCCTTTTTCATGACACTTGGCCCATGGCTCTGGCTGCATCACGAGAGCCTGGAAAGGCTCAGTGTGGCCCTGGGGACGGTGGCATCAGCTAGAGAGAGCCTACTGTTGGCCTTTCTTCTCAACTCCACCTCCAGGGGCGCCATGTCAATAGGTTGAAATCAAACATGGTAGAAATATTTATGGTACAGAAATCAGTAAATGTCACACATCAAATCAGTTCTTCTTCTTCTTCTTCTTCTTCTTCTTCTTCTTCTTCTTCTTCTTCTTCTTCTTCTTCTTCTTCTCCTTCCCCTTCTTCTTACCAGGTATTAAGTTTACTGCCTGTGAACCAAACCCTCCCGTTTCCAAGTTAAATTTTCCACTATGGTACAATGTCTATGTCTAACAAGCTTTCAAGATATGTGTCTCCTGTGATTATAAATAAGCCCATGGAGGTCTAAACTTTGGCGCTGAATGTTGAGAAGATACAGGCCAGAAAAAGGGTAGAAATGGCACGTGAGTCTCTGTTAGCCTCCGGGTAGAACCACCCCATCCATTGGCGTCAACCCACAGATGCTTCTGGTGCTAAAGGTATGACACACTCTCTTGGAGGTGAACAAAAGCATTCCAGGTTCAAGAAATAGGGTGAACTTTTCATAGGTTTTTCTAAGGGTTAGGGGTGGGGCGCTAAAGGTTTTCAGTGTCCTTTAATCTGCTGCTGACTAAGCAGGTGCCTTGCTGTCACCTAGAGTCCTCTGTTCATAGGCCATTTGGGCCAACAAAAGGTAAAATGAGAATTATAGGCTCAAGTAAATAATAAAAAACCAAATCCCAGAAGGGGCTCCCTTGCCTGTTTTTTATTCTCTAAGTAAACAGATTTCAGCATCTCCCTCCTTTCCTGGGGTCTGTGCTTTCCACGAGGAAGGCATTCATCAGAGCAAGGCATCCTGCCGTCTGCAGGAGGGAAGCATTCCCAAGCAAATTCAGACATGCTTTTTCCTCAAAAGCACGACTGAGTCACTTAAAAAAAAAGGCAAGGGTCTGTATCTGTGCTGCAGAGTGGGGAGCAGCCCTGTGTGACTAGTGAGCCCAGTTGAAAATGAGACTGGTGTGAATTGAGACGGGCTATAAGTACACAACACATACCAGACTCGGAAGAGTTAATTTGAAGAGATGACTGTGAAAATAGCCTCATAATTTTTATATTGATTAAATGTTGAATGACAATGTTTCAGATATATTGGGTTTAATAAAATACACTAATAAAATCAATTCCACCTCTTTCTTTTTAGTTTTGCTCCCCTCCAGTGTGGCCATATAATGAGGCTACTTGTGTTTTTTACTGAGCTCTGCTGGGTTATGGAGTCAGCTTTGCTAACGAGCCCTTGAATTGTTTACTCAGCTTCTGTTTAAAGATCTTTAATGGCAGGGAACGCATATCTCCTAAGCAGACAGTTCTATTTGAGACAACACAACCCTTGGAGGACTTTTACTGGTCTTAGTTTTTACCTTTGGGGCCATGAAGAATATTTCAGTCTCTTGTACAAGAAAAACATCTTGGAAAAGATGAAAATCATGGAGATGCCTCACCCTACCTTGCAGTCTTTCCAAGTCCCAGTTAAGGAGCTCATACCCAGCACGGATTGTTCAGTGAGGGTAGGGATTTGTAGACAGGACAACAGTGAAAAATCTCCCCAGCCTCCAGAAACCTCTTCTTGACATTCTTTCATGGGAAACTTCTCTTTTAAATGCTTATTATACTTTTATTGGACATTTTATTACCATTGCAGGGGGTGGCGGAACGTCACTGCCTTTAATAGCTAACACTTGCAAAGCACCGACTAAGGATCATACTCCATTCTAAACATTTCACGTGTTGTAGCTCATTGGATTGTCACGACGGATAGGGAGGTGGTACTATTCTCCCCCTTTCACAAACGTGGCAATGAAAGAGCAAAGGAATGAAGTAGGTTGCCCAAGGTCACACAGCTAGTAAATGAGAGGCAGGGTGCAACGCATACTGTCTTCTCTTGTGTTTTTATAACCACTATTACATAATACCCTTTCTGGTTTGACCTTTGCGGTAGAAACTTCTCTCTCTAGCAGGCTTCCCATCCTCCACTATTGTATCAGCTCACAGACAAATCAAGCTCAGTGTTTGTTAATGTGATAGAATGAAGGAGGATAAAAAAAAAAAAATTCAGAGTTTAAAATCCCTTTCACATCTTCTCCAAAGACAACTGGGAATGAAGATGCTTCCAGGCATGTTCATTCTGAAGCTGAAGCAGGTTGAGTCCAGAGTAATAGGAAAGACAGACTTGTTAGTGGCTGTGAGAATCTGAAAAGCTCTGAATCTGCTGCTAATGAGTACTCTCCAGTGTCCAGGACAAAAGAAGAAAAGGAATAGCAGTTTGAACAATGTAGAATACAGATAAGAGTGAGCTTTCTAACGACAAAATGTATGAATGATGAAAATGATGCACAGGAAAAAAACAAGCATAGAAGGTGGATGGAATTGCTTCTGAAGGGATGATCTGCGATGGCATTCTTGAAATGAAGATGAGGAGACATCATGCTACCCTCCTTGCAGCCAAAGACACTCAGAAGGTATTTCTGAGTGGGGGAGTTACATAGAAATATTACGAATTGGAAACCAGAATAAACAAACCGCATAGGAAGAAATCTCTGCACGACTAAACCAGGGAAGGAGGTACAGGAGATGAGAGAACTCAGAAGGGAGACAGAGGCTCTGGGGGGCTCTGGGCCAACCAGCACCTGATACCAGAGCAGCAGCCTCCTCCCTCCCCCAGCTCCCCAGCTGCCATGCGTGGTGAGCAGGTGCAAACAACTTCCCCACAAGTGTGTGGCACAGGTGTTTGAAGGAACAGTGACCCAAAAGGAGGAGGTGTGGCCTAGGCCCCCAGGTCAGAGAGCCCCTGGCTCAAAGCAGACTTACCCAGTAGCTGCACAGCGCCGCGGGGAAGGAAGGAGACAAACACCAGCAGCAGGGCCAGCCTCATGGCCCAAAGCTTATCCTTTTCTTCCAGGGATGGAGAGGAGGGTGCAATGCAAAAAACAAAACAACCAGGCACCTGATGAGTGGCCCCCAACCTAACCCCAGTGCCTGGAGCTGCCCGGCTGAAAAGAAGGACAGAGGAAACGCTTGCTTTTAAAGGGCTCCTGAATTTAGGGAAAACCTCCAATAAGGAGATATCCTGTCACATGAGGGTGGTTGGAAAAACAGGAATTCAGAAGTTACAACTTTGCTTTGTAAGCTAACTTCTGAGAAGAGCAGAGACAGAGGAAGGGTAGAGAGGGACATGTGTGGGAGAGGGGTGAAGAGGGGGCGGGAGGAGAGGGGGTGGTGGTGAGAGGTGAAGGGCCGGCCTGGCATGCTGGGACGGGGAGAAGTGAAACAGCCCCTGCCCTCCCGGCCTTCTCAGATGCGGCTGGGTGGGGACCAGGCTGCAGGCCGTTTACCTGGGCCGGAAACGAAGCTTCCCCTGGGAAGCAGCTGAGTCAGGGGTCCTACTGCTGACATCCTCCACTGTAAAGGGACAGAAGCCACAGGCCCAGAAAAAAGGACACTTTTATGCTGGAAACATTTCTTTCATTCTCCAAATTCTATCTTTTATTTCCTTAGAACTTTGAAAGTAATACTTCACAGGGAACTTTGCTCCTCTACCTAGAAGTGACAGAGAAGCTAAAACTAAGAGGGAATCTCAGTAAGGCCAGGAAGGAGAAAGTTCTAGAAGCCCATCTTTTGGGACTGTATTCTCCAGACAGCCTGGGAGCACAATGCCAAAAGATTTGCTATAAAGCCTTACTGCCCAGCCTCAACGATAGTGGTCTTCTCTACGTGTGAAGGGGTGCTTTTGCTAGAAGAAAATCTAGTCATTTGGTCAAAAGATGTATATTCATTTCTTGGCAAGAGAAATTCTTAAAATAAAAAAACTTAATACGTCTTTCATGAAGACTAAAACAATCTCCCACACATCTATTTTGTTATTTCTCAGAAGTAAAATGTGAATTAAGAACATTGTGAACAGAAACTAATGATTAGACAGCCAACCCGTCACTGGAGAACAGGAAATGTCAGGAATTGTGCTAGCAGCACTGTGTGCTTGGAGATACTCAATGAATAGTTTATCTTCAAACAGAAGATGTTCAACATTCACCATCTTCACAATAAAATTATAAAATGTGTTTGCTATTAAAAATATGATATAGTTGAGATACTGATTATCTTTAACATTCTAACTTTAGATTATTTTGAAAGGAGGAAAATGGTGAAAATGTAGGACAGAGAGGTAACGTTTCTTTGTTTCTGACAAAAATAAAATTGGTTACACAACGGAACAGATAAAGCCAGTATGTTTCTTTCTAAGACTTTGTTTCACTGATTTGTCCTTGAAAAAATATTTTAAATGGGTCATCTGTGCCTTTTAAATGTAAATAAATTACATACAAAAAGTTCCTGCCAAATTTAGATTTATGTAGATTTCGGACATGAATAAAATTTTGGTGAATTATCTTTACAATCACATTCAAGTTTTATTTTTCAGATATACAAGGGTGTCCTATCACATATGTACAGTTAAAAACAAATCAGGATTAGTCATAAAATATGTGGTTTTGAAACAAAATGAAACCAACTATCCCACAAAGAATTTACCCCAAGATCTTGACCTAATTGAAACAAAGATGTAACAGGCTGGAAGAGGTAATCAAAGGAGATGTGAAACCCAACTCTTGGGGGTTAGGGACATTATGGAACACGGGAGAGTAGGAAGCTCTAGAAATCTGTCTCTCCACTTAAAGAACCATAAAACAGGCAGGAAATGTCTGAAGTAACCACAGATACTCTTTGATGGGTTTGGGTCCTGGTAAACCCCATCCCAAAGTTGAAAATATGGTAAGTCAAAAATGCATTAACTATACCTACCCAAACATGGCAGCTTAGCCTAACTTACACATGCTAGGGAACACTCGTGTCAGCCTATCTTTGGACAAAATCATCTAACAAAGCCTATTTTATAATAAAGTATTGAATATCTCATGGGATTGACTGAATACTGTACTGAAAGTGAAAAACAGAACTGTTGTATGGGTACTCCAAGTGGTTTCTTTGAAAATGTATTGCTTTCACATCATCATAATGTTAAAAAGTCTTAAGTCCAAACATCCTAGGTTGAAGAGCTATATTTTGGAAGTCTAGAGTCTAGTCAAAAACTTGGAGTATCCAGACGGGAGCTTGATAAAGAGGCTGGTAAATTTCAGTGAATGTCAATCTTTCACTTATGGCAGTGGTTCCCAGGCCTGGTGCCTGTGTCTGGCAGCTAAGTGGGGAACAACCCACATTTTTGGTGTAGCTTGCTAGAGTCAGGGTGGGCAACAAGGATCTTATCCTCCAAATATCAGGATTGTGGGGTCTAACTG
Source organism: Galago senegalensis (assembly GCA_963575145.1). Lineage (NCBI taxonomy): Eukaryota > Metazoa > Chordata > Mammalia > Primates > Galagidae > Galago > Galago senegalensis. The sequence continues at coordinate 32,953 of CAUYTI010002065.1, read as the reverse complement.
GGGCTTTTGATTGCTTCCACCACTTCACATAGTACTAGAAGTTCTAGCTAGAGCAATTAAGCAAGAAAAAACAATTAAAAGCATCCAAATTAAAAAAGAAGTGAAATTATCCCTGTCCACACATGCCATGATTTCATATGTGAAACGTTCTAAAGCTTCCACAAAAGAACTATAGAGCTAATAAATTCAACAGGGTTGCAGAACAGAAAATCAAACCACAAAACTCAGTTTTATTTTGATAAAAGGAAATTCAGAAAGCAGCTCCATTTGCAATGGCATCAAAAAGAAAACAAACAGGAATAAATTTAATAGGCAGAAGACTTATATACTGAAAACTATTGCTAAAAGAAATTTAAAAAGACCTGAAAATGGAAAGATATCCTATTTTTGTGGAATGCAAGATTCCATATTGTGAAGATGGCAATATTACCTAAAATAGTCTATAAATATATAAAGTCTCTATCAGAACCCCAATTTTTTTTTTGCAGAAATAGGAAACCCCATTCAAATTCACATGAAATCTCAAGATAAACCAATCTTGAAAAAGAACAAAATTGAAAGTCTCATACTTCCTGATCTCAGAACTTACTGCAAAAATATAGCGATCTATAAACAGTGTGGTACTGGCATAAGGAGAGACATACAACCAATACAATACGTGTAGAACAGAGAACCCAGAAATAAATCCTCAAGTACATGGTCAATTGGTTTCCAACAAGGTGCCAAGACTGTTCAATGAGGAAAAGACAGTAATTTCAACAAATGGTGCTGGGAAAACCAGCCATCCACATGCAAAAGAATGAAGTTGGACTCTTACCTTAAATCATATATAAAAATTAACCTAGGCTTGGCACCTGTAACTCAGCAGCTAGAGCACTGGCCACATGCACCCAGGGGCTGGCGGGTTTGAACCTCCAACAATGACAACTATTAAAAAAAAAAAATCCAGGTATTGTGGCAGGTACCTATAGTCCCAGCTACTTGGGAGGCTGAGGCAAGAGAATCGCTTAAGCTCAGAGTTTGAGGTTACTATGAGCTGTGACACCACAGCACTCTACCCAGAGTGATATAGCGAGGCTTTGTTTAAAAAAAAAAAAAAATTAACCCCAAATGGGTCAAAGACCTAATGAGAAGAGCTAAAACTATAAAACTCCTTTTTTAAAATTTCTTATAGCATAACTGTGTGCATTAATGCAATCATGGGGTACAGTGTGCTGTTTTCATATACATTTTGAAATAAAACTCATCAAACTGGTTAACATAACCTTCATGTCATTTTCTTAGTTATTGAGTTAAGACATTCATACTCTGCTTTTAGAAAGATTCACTTATACCCTTGTAAGATAAACCATAGAGATGACCCCACCAATCACCCACCCTTCCCCCAAAACTCTTAAAAGAAAACATTAGGGAAAATCTTCATGACATTGGATTTCTTAGATATGATACCAAAAGCACAGGTAGCAAAAGAAAAAACAAGGCTTTATCAAAATTAAAAATATTTATGCATCAAAAGATACTATTTAGAGAGTGAAAAGACAACAACACACGAAACAGGGGAAAATATTTGTAAATCGTATATCTTTACGGGATGAATATATAGCATATATAAAGAACTATAATTCAACAACCATAATAACAAACCTATTAAAAGAAAAAAGGTCAGTGGTCCTGAATAGACATTTCTCCAAAGGAGGTAAACAAATGACCCATAGGCACATGTAAAGATACTCAACACCATTAGTCATTAGAGAACCACAAATCAAATCTATAATGAGATGTTATTTCACACCTGAGAGGATGGCTACTGTCAAAAAATAAACTATAACAGGTATTGATGAAAATGTGCAGAAATGGGAAAAACTTTGGGCATTGCTGGTGCCAGTGTAATATGATACAGCTAGTGTGGAAAACAATTAGGCATTTCTTCACAAAGTTAAACTTAGAACTATCATATGATCTGACAATGACAATTGTCCTTCTAGGTATATACCCCAAAGAATTGAAAACAGGACCTTGAACAGATATTATTGTATGGTGATGTTCAAAGTATTATTTATAATAGCCAAAGAGTAGAGACAACTTAGGTTTAGCAAATGAAAAAACAAAATGTAGGATATACATACAATGGAATAGTAAACGGCAGTAAAAAGGCATTTTGATACCTTCTACAACAGGTACAACCTCTAAACATTATGCTAATTGAAGTAAGGCAAACACAAATGAATCAATATTGTGATTCCACTTACATTAGGTGTAATAAGTAGGATAGGGAAATTCACAGAGAGCAAGCTTACCAGGGGTGGGAAGACAGGGACTGGGAGAGAATGGTGATGAAATATTCTGGAAATAGAAAGTGATGATAGTTAAATAATATGGTAAAGGTATTTAAGGCCACTGAATCAGTTTTAAAAAATGATATCTTTTGTTGTGTATATTTTACCACAATGTTAAAAGATCTAACTCCTACACCCTTCTGCTAAATTTTGGTTTTTGGTTAGCTATTGATGATGGTGGTTGTTTTTAACTAACCCTTTCTTCTTCAAGTTAAAATATAAAGGAAATCCTTTTTTTTTTTTTAAGAGGTGGAGTCTTACTCTATTGCTCTGGTTAGAGTCTCCTGTGGTGTCATCATAGCTCACAGCAACCTCCAACTGTTGGGCTCAAGCAATCCTCTTGCCTCAGCCTCCTGAATAGCTGGGATTATAAGTGTCCACTGAATGCCCCAGCTAGTTTTTTTCTATTTTTAGTAGAGATGGGGTCTCGCTCTTGCTTGTTTTTTATCAACAAGACAATTGCTGAAGTATTTCATTTCCTCCTAAAATTTTTTTCTCAAACATCAGTTGCTTTATCCCTACTCAATTTCTTATAAGACGAAATTACTGTCTGCTTTGCTCAGAAATAGTTTCAAGAAAATTACTCAACAAATTCTTTGGTAACCTCTTACATTATTTCTCACAGCTACAACTGGTGACCTCTTGAGAAATTAGTGTGATTTTTTCCTCCAGTAAGCCTATCTTGTAATAGACAATTTTAGTCAAATGTTACCAAAATAACTCCTACACAACTAGAAGAAAAAAGAAGATATAGTGATATAAAAAATATATTAGAAAGTTAAGCAAAAATTTTCAAAAGATGGAACTCTATTTTTCAAAGTTCTTATTCATCACATTTTTCAATCCTTACCAAAATATAGCAAAACACCAATAACACATTAGCAGTTTAATAGAACACAGTTACATTATAGCAAGCAAATTTCTTTGTATTAGATAATTTATATAAAATTTGGCTTTAATTGTAATTGTCTTCAAATAGCTTATTTATTGTAATCTACAGTGTTATAGATGCAGATTATGTGAAAGAACTGTAAGATCTATAGTTCTGTAATTGATGCTTTGTTTGGTTTTTGTTTGGCTTGGCTTGGCTTGGCACACATCTTTATAATATATTAGTTGATTTTATAAAGTAATTTAATGAGAAAGCTATTTAATCTGTTGACTAACTCCAAAAAACAAAAACCTTAAGAACAGAATAAAAATACACTTATAATCTGAAAGTGACATATGACCTATACTTTATAGATGGAAACCAAGACACAAAAATATCGGACTTGTTATTCAGAACTACACCAAATATGTATAATTTTTAGCAATTTGGAATGCAAGTTTCATACTTATCAACTCAAGTATTTCAAACATCTATTTTCTAAGGTGTCTAAACTAATATTCAAAAGAAAAAAAAGGGGTGGCACCTGTGACTCAAAGGAGTAGGGCACTGGCCCATATACCAGAGGTGGCAGTCTCAAACCTGGCCCGGGGCCAAAAAAAAAAATCTCCAATTACTAGCTGGGTATTGTGGCTGGTGCCGGTCGTCCCAGCTACTAGGGAGGCTGAGGCAAGAGAATCACCTAATCCCAAGAGCTGGAGGTCGCGGTGAGCTGTGAGGCTACAGCACTCTTCCGAGGGTGACAAAGTAAGACTCTGTCTCTAAAAAAAAAGAAAAGAAAAGAAAAAAAGATTCTGTAGAGAAGGAAATATTTCTTAAAAATTTATTAATATTTCAATTTCAGCATATGAAAAATTATGACTTGTTAAATAGGTCTATCTTGGAAAATTAACATTTGTGTATGCATAAATGCAAACTTTCACAAAAAGTATTACTACCATAAATATTCCCAAATTCACATAAAATCGACATTTTTTTGAGGATTACTTATTCATAAAAATCATACCCAGGCTAATGTTTAAAACAGTCTTCAGAATAAATACAGTAACATATGTAAAAGCTGTCATCAATTAATTACAAACTTTTAGCGCTGCTAAAACGATTGACCACTGTTTCTCTGTGAGTTTTCTCACCTCCTGACTTACCATTTGTTTGCATCAGGTTACTAAAAAGCCCTGAATGTGGATGACAGATCAGAAAACAGGAATCTGAAAACTGGGTAAACGCATCCTCCCGTAACGACATAGACATCACAACAGCAGATTTGCTTGAACGTAGATAGAACTTTAATTAACATGTAAAAATAACCTCTTGGTAAAATAAAACAGCTCAACTGTATATAGTTAATGCATTTTTTCTTTTATGATTTACTATATCCTCCAGGGAGTACAGCAGCTATTTTGAAGTTGTATGACTTCCAAGTGGTATATCATTCTTTTTATAAATTTAATTCAATGTATTTTTTAATGCCTGTGACAAAGAAAAGCTATTGACATATACACTGAGAAATGTCCTGCCCCAAGGTCCGCAGGATAAAATACTCACTTATTAAGCAAATATAGTTCCGTGGCCAGTACCCAGGAGGCAGTCAACACACCATTGCCTTACTTTTTCTTTTCCTGTCTTACTACAATTGTCATTCGGTGAAATCAGGCCCTGATAAGAAAAGACTGTAACATCCACACACTGTAATTTCAAACATTAACATTTACAAAGAAAAGGGACTAAAACATCTATAAAATGTATTAGAATTTTTATTACATTGTATTAAAATTTTATAAAAATTATTAGACTCTACAGTAATAGCCTGATTGTAGATAGAATTTTTTTTTTCTAAAGACAGAGTCTCACTTTATCGCCCTTGGTAGAGTACTGTGGCATCACAGCTCACAGCAACCTCCAACTCCTGGGCTTAGGTGATTCTCTTGCCTCAGCCTCCCGAATAGCTTGGGACTACAGGTGCCCACCACAATGCCCAACTATTTTTTTGTTGCAGTTTGGCCAGGGCCAGGCCCCCACCCTCAGTTTACGGGGCCAGCACACTACCCACTGAGCCACAGGTGCCACCCAGATTTTTTAAGGTATTTTTTTCTAAACTAACTTTATTTAAACTTGGCATTTAGTGAAGACATAACTATCACCTGGGTTCCAAATTTTACTTGGAAAACAATCTCATATAGCCCATTACAGATACTGCCATTTACTGCAAGTATATTTTCATATAGCAAGAAAGTAAATTTTTATTAGGACATAAAATCTATACAGGCTTTAACTAGCAACAATAAGAAGCTATAAGAACTGCTAATGTTTTATCAGTATAACTTGCTATAATTTCTATCATATACTACAGACTTGAACTCTATAAAGACTTGTATACTCTCAAAATTAAATATTAAATAAAACTAAATACTCGATTTACCTCCAATATGTGATCCTTTGAAAAATACATGCCTTCATTATTTGTGTGAAGTGCTGCAACTTCGCAAAATATCAGGCACATTCATGTTCAAACATTAGATACAAAATGCATTATAAACTCAAATAATAATACTTTAGATTTTACCTAATCACTGTTTACAAATTCTAATATGAGGAAAAATAAACATACATTTATGTAAAATATTTAGGACTATTACAAGTTAATCCCTTGGTGATAGATTTTTCTTAATAAAAAAAGATTATCATGGCAGAATTAGGAAAAAATTATTTGCATTATGATTTTTTTTTAAGTTATAAGCATTGTGAAGTGCCTGCAAGATTGATAGATAAAGGGGTATTGTTAAACAAGATACCCTCAGGCCTTCCTTTAAGGAATTTGAAGATCAGTGGGAAACTTAGAAAAGTAAACATAATAAAAATTGTAATAAAGTACTATACTTTAAGTTTTAAGGGAGCTCCAGGAGGGATACAACCGTCTGATGAATGGATGTCCTCATCCATTTCAATCTATGGAGTCAGCAGATCCCTCACTTTTGAACATAATGCTGTTTGATGAAAAGCTATTATCTGTGGTAACCTTACGATCCCACATCCCAGACTGTAAGCAGGGAATAATAATTGTAAAAATGCATTTAGTTACTTGTTTATAGGGGACTTAGTACCATGAAAACACTTGTTACTATTATCTGCTAGCCAATATGCTCAGAGCATTTCTGACCCTTTACTCCACTCAGTCTTATTAAATTAGTACTAGTATTATAATTTATCTAATACTATGTATTATGTTTATCTTTTAGATGTGGGAACTGAGGCCCACAGTGGTCAAGGAACTTGTCCCAAATTATAAAGGTAGAAGACAGGCTTTTAACAACTGTTAGTAAACCTTCTCTTACAATATGAGAAAAAACATCAGACACCCAGGAAAATGAGACTGTGGGATTTGGTGGAGAACTACAGGCAATGTCAGTTATTCATTCTTCAGCCACTTTTGTTAGCACTGGCGGTGTATAAAATCATTACTCTTCGTACATAAATAAGCCTCTCAAAAATCTCTCCAGACATCTGAATATTTGGACAAGTGGAAAGACCCTACTATAAATATCAGAGAGTGTCCCAACATGGCAATATGACATTATTTTGTATCTAATTATTTTATAACATCAAGATATTCATGATATAATATCATGTATGACACTGATACCTTTGCTATTTTGAAACAGGGATTGTACTTGACCATTCTTATCATGGTATCAAATTCCACAAATAAAATATTGTTTTACTACTATCATAAAACTATATCTAGGTATTACTGAAGTACCATGACTTCATTACAGTAAACTTTAAGTTAGTACCGCAGTACTAGCCAAATGGCTAAGCATTGAGCTGAGCTGAATATCTGCTCAAGTGAATTATTGTTTAGGCTGAAATCAATTTGACTAAATAAACATCACTCACTCCAGTGGCATAAAGAATATGCTTTCATGTTGGAAGTAAACCCTAAAGCTATAATGTCCAAATTTTTAAAAAGGTATAATCTAAAAATTCAATATTGAACTTCGGATGTATTTCTGAAAATCTAATTTTAATTAATCATTTCCTATGATGCTCTTTAATTTACATGAAAGATAAAAATCTCATTCTTGGACTAACAGTGGGAAAAACACCTTCTCAGTTTTTTTTTTAAAGGTTTTACTGAAGAGTGTTTTTAGAAGAAGTCTCGTATACACAACTAACTAAAATTGACTACTGACATGTTCTAGACATCCCTGAGACTCAACTGATAAGAATATAGCTGTTAAAAAAAAAAAAGAATATAACTGTTTAAATTTAGCACCATTTGTATACATAAAAAACCTTGTATGCTAAATTAAAAAATAGCTTTTGCTCTACAATCTATTCTTCATTTCTTTGTAGAGTGCAAAGACTAAAGTCCCAGGAAAAAAAGTACTACAAACATGCTTACATGCATAACAGAAAGGTCTTCCTACTATTCCACTTTCTTTTTAAAATGGAGACATTTCAAAGGTAGAGAAAACCCTTAGCCGGGTTAGGTGATTGAAGTAAACGTAAGAGAGAGTCACCACTATGTTTTTACAAAGGCCCAGCACGGGTGTGATTGTCCCCAAGGCGATGATCAAACCGAGTCTAACAAAAACAAAGGGTAAATCTTGCAGCAGGACACCCAGGGAATTGAGAAGAGGATTTTTGGGAGTGAATATCATTCGCAGGAGAGAAATGAAACTGAAGATGTAGACTGGATATATCCAGGCTGACTTGTACACCCTGGGATGACCGGCCACACGCACCATTTCAATAGTGTCAGACCACAGCAGAAAGTTCCACAGAAATATCTCTGCCCGCATGTCCCGCCGGGACATGGCTGCCAGGATTCCTGAGTGAAATGATGGTTCCTGGGGTTCCATCAGCTCAGACACCTGGCTCTGGGTCATGGGTCGCGATGGTTGTGAGATCTGGGTTCTCCCTGCATCTGGAGGAGATGAAGGGTTGTCTTCATTTTGCTTCACCTGCTCCATCACAGTTCTTATTTGTTGCAAAGAGGTTGTATGGGTGTTCCCGTCTTCAATGCCTGCAATACATTGATTTATTCGAATTTAAATTGTATGAAAATGTAAACTTCAATTCAAAAATAAAAGTTCTAAGTGTTGTCTAAATAAGCATTCTCTTGGAACTTCAAGAGAAGAATGAGGTAGCACGCTGAAAAAACACAGAGTAGAGAAGGCTCCTGGTGTCTTGGTATTTTCCTGGGTCTGGATCCTTACTCATTTTTACCATTTCATAGTAACAGCCCTCTCTGGTTAGTGAGTTGAACACTTTCACATATTATTTCATTTCATTCTCAGAGAACAAAGTTGAGAATTAGGTATTACCAACCCATTTTACAAATATAAAAACTGGGCCCAAGAGGTTAAAAGATGCCTAAATTCAGATGTACAGTAACGGGCAAAACTGGAATTCACACCCAGGTTGTTTGACACTCTTAAACTCTTAACTTTATGGCTGCTATTACTTATTTGGCGGTAATGTATCATGTGCTCATTACAAAACACACGAATATCATAAAATCAAGTGAATCTAGAAATTCACTGGTCCGAGCTTGTCATTTCATAAGATAAGGCAGAAGCTCACAGGAATTATTAAATATTACTGCTTCCCTAGGTCTCCAGGCATGGAGTTTGGTGCTAAAAAGGAATCTATGTAACCATCAGAGATTCATAGGAAACAATGACACACTGAATCCAAGATTTTCAGCTATTCTTTCCCAAAGATTTTCAAAGCAGACAGTAAGACTGGCTAGTCTAAAGCATCTCTTTCGTTGGTCACGAAACTGGACCTAGTCAACACACCGGTTATCTAAATGAGTTTAATAAGTCACTTATCACCACCATGGGGTGTGTGTGTGTGTGTGTGTGCACAATGGTGTCAAAGGTGAGATTATGAAGGGACCCTGTTATCTCAACACATCCAGTGTCGATGGCATTGTTTTTATACATGAAGGATTTATCATGTTCTTTTCCAAACATTTATCCACTTACAGACACCATTTTTGTTGCTAAGAAATTATCAGGCCTTGACAAAGTTTATTCAGTGAATGTGCCAAACTGCCACATCACCCAATAGGACTTAAATTCACAGGGAGCCATTAAACTGAATAGCCCGAAAGATCCAAGAGACAAAGTCAATAAAAATTTGTGGGACCGCCTTGAGCTGAAAGTGAAAACATTTTACAAATAAATAAATTATGATTATTTATTTATTATGACTAATAAAATGCTTGATTACTATGCATAGAAGTTTTTTAAAGGACATAATAAACTTGGTTTTCTCATATACAATTAACTAATTATTATCAAATTTTAAGTGTGAATTGAGTGCTTTTATAAAGGAACAAGATTATCTGGCTCGGTGCCTGTGGCAGCGAAAGAGAGAGAAAATTATATAGCAGTCAGCTATTATTTTTAAATTCATAAAGTCATCTTTTTTAAACTCATGCTCATTTGTATCAATTGTATCTCTCATTTTATTTTTTAAAAATCTGATCTAAAAAACGTGTCTTAAAATATGTCATGTCCAGCCAGGCATAGTGGCTCACACCTATAATCTTTGCACTCTGAAAAGCCGAAGTAGGTGCATTGCCTGAGCTCAGGAGTTCAAGATTAGCTGGAGCAACAGGGAAACCTAATCTCTACTAAAAATAGAAAAACCAGTCAAGTGTTGTGGCGGATGTCTGTAGGCCCAGCTACTGGGGAAGCTGAGGCAAGAGGATCATTTGAGCCCAAGAATTTGAGGTTGATATAAGCTATGATGCCCTGGTACTCTACCCAGGGCAACAGTAAGACTCTGTCTCAAAAAAAAAAAGAAAAAGAAATGTCATATCCTAGAGAACTCTCCTTCACCTCTCTTGGTAAATGAAGCTGTTTGAATGAAAATCCAAATGCCTCTGTCAACATTAAGAACAAAGTGTATAGTTTGGGCTTTTGAAAGACAATTGCAAATTCAGCATTGTTTCAAAGCCAGGAAGTGGCGATGCCAGAAAGGACACATTAACATTTTTCAGTCAGTCAGTGACACTCATAAAATCTCAAGCGAAGCCCCGCTGTGGGTAGGAACAATGAATTCTTAGCTAGAGTTTGGTTTTGATGAGATTTGGCGAGATTAGGAACGGGCACTTCATGTCTCTCCCCCACCCGGTAGGGGCTAACTTAGATTTGGAGGTACAGGGGCTCTACTTCTTCTTTGCAAGAGAAAAATCATTAGAACTATTAACGGAAAAACACTGCAGGGCTCTCCGCAGGCAGGGAATTGTTGAGGAAGGAGAAGTCCTTTGCTCAGGGGAATGGACCAGCAAATGCATCTCAGAGCAGCATCAATGTGTATGTCTGCAACACAGTTGCCTTCGGCTCCCCGGTGACTTTCTTCTCCAAACTAGTACTTTTCAAATGTCCACTTGTGACTGCAAATCTTTGTCTTGCTATTGCTAGTTGTTCTTTGTTCTACTCGGATAAAACAATATTTACTTGTTCAAAATCCACAAAAGATACGCGCATAAAGGCAGCGATCTCACTTCCTGAGAGGCTCCCATTGCCCTGTAAAATTAAAAATAGCAGCCTCCCTGCGTCCTTCCCCACAGCTGCTGCCCGCTGCTGCAACATCTTGCCTTCACTGTGCCAGCTGAGGAAATGTAATTTCAATAACAGACAAGTGTTTAGGCGGGTAAACTCCTACCTGTTTTATTTTATTATTTATTTATATGGATTTGTTTCTCCCTCTGACTTGTTCCCTAGAAGCTGTTGATTGCTCAAGGTGAGTGTTGGGTGGGGAATAAAACAAAAAGACGGAACAAGAGATCAAGAGTGAGGCAATTTTGGGAGTAAGCACATACTCTCCGTTGCAAAGAGAATAGGAGAGCAGTAAGTTATTTAAATAGAAAGAAAGAAGAATATAAAGGGAATCCCAAGGAAAGACAGCACGGAACAATCCTGGAATAAAGCTCATACAGAAAAGGCATCAGCGAGACTCCTAATGCCTGTTAGGAGCAGACAGATAGTAAAATGCTGTCCCCATCCCCGGCTAGCCATTGGCAAATGATGTAGCAGATAGTATGCAAACTCAGCTTCATGCCTCTGAGTCTCCCGAGTCACACCAATAAACACAGAATAATTAACAGGGGCAGGGTTTTCGAAAGAAAGTAAATTCTGTGATGAAAGAACATCACCGGGGATTCAAATTGCACTGGGGACTCAGAGGTGACTCATCACAGAAGTGACAGTTACACAAAGCTGGGAAAAATAAGTAGGAATTAATGAGGTGAAGGGTGGAAGAAAGAACTTGCAGGCTAGGAGGACTAGCGTGGGTAAAGATCCTTCCACCATATGAGTTGAAAGAAAGGGAGTTTGCCAAGAGGTCAGGCAGGCAGAGAGGAAAGAAGTGTGGAGTAGATAATATTTATTAGTAATTTCTATATACCAGTCACTGTTCTAAGCCTTTCATATACATTAACTCATTTATTAAAACTGTATGTGTAGATACGATTATTTTCCCATTTTAATGATGAGTAAACTGAGGCACAGAGAAATTAACTACAATAGAACCTCCATAGTAGACCACCTTTGGGCACTGACCACCTCCTCAAGGTGACCTATTTTGCATAGACTGGACATGCACCACATATATGTATCAGCACAGTAGGCCTACTTCCTTATGTCAACTGCCTCTGTATGTTGACCAGTTTGTTACAGCAGCTTGGGTGCTCAACTTACGGAGGTTCTCCTATATTTCCTAAGTCAGACAGCTAGCAAGTAAACAGACAAGAACTTGAATCCCAAACCCTAGCCCCTATAAGCATATGGTCTGTGGCAGAGACAGATCATATAGGGCCTTATGGGCCAAGATAAAACTTTAGACTTTATTCTAAGTTCAACAGAAAACCCTTAAAGTGCTCAGTGCAAGAGAAAGACCCAGTTAGGGGGGAATGTGCAGCATGGGAGTCACAGAGGATGCAGAGAGAGCAGCAAAGATGCAACTGTGTGGACAAGATTGTTACCCAAGTCACAGCAACCAGAAGATACAGAGTTACTCAGAAGAAAGTATGACCAGTCTCAATAAACAGGCCCTCAATCTGGTTTTCCTGGGGGAAACTGTTCTGGAAAAGCTCAAAACTAATGATCTAAATAAATATAACTGAGAAAAAAGTCTGGAGAAGAAGAAAATTAACAGGTCTATACAAATAATTTTTTAAAGATCACATTAAGCATAAAAAGCACTTGCAGTCATAATACTCAGAGAACAAGAGGCAAAAAAGGCAATCAGTTAACAGGCACTCCAAGGTAAATTATAGACACTGGTATTTTGAGATTTTATGCTCACTGAGATAGGATAACCAGCAGTACGGCCAAGTAATACAGATGAACTACAACACCTACCTCAGAGATGCTAATAAAGGAATAAGTTGATATTGGTAAAGAACTTAAAAATCATGGCTCACATATAGAGCAGTCATACATGTATTAAACAAATAAATAGCAGTCTGGGGGTGTTGGCTCTTGCCTGTAATCCTAGCACTTTGGGAGGGGAAGGCAAGAGGATCACTTGAGGTCAGGAGTTCAAGAGCAGCCTGGGCAACATAGTAACAATGCATCTCTACAAAAAGTAGCAAAATTACTGGGTACTGGGCATGGTGGTGCACACCTGTAGTTCCAGTTACTTGGGAGGCTGAGGCCGGAGGACCACTTGAGCCCAGGGGTTTGAATTTGCAGTGAGCTATAATGATGCCACTGCACTCTAGCCCCAGCAACAGAGCGAGTCTTTGTCTTGAGAAAAAGAAGAAAAGTAGCTGTAGCTAAACAATTTATTTTTTGAAATTAATTGGAATGGAATAGAAAATATCAGTGTGTAGTAAATAATAAGAGGGAATACAGTTAAACCTGGGCTATTGACACTGTTTGCCAGGTTCCCGTATATTGGGGAGGTCAAAAGTTTGAGAAATAGTGTCATACCCCAGACTAGTGATTTTCAACTGGTGTGCCATGAAAGGATCTTAGCTGTGCTGTGAAAATTTGTAAAGAACATTAATTAAATTATTTTCAAAAGAAGTTCAAATCATACTATATATATTCTTTTTTTTTTTTTTTTACTCTGGTTGTGTTTTTCTTTCTTTTTTTTTGATCAACACAGTTTAAGTGTGCCCTGGAAGTTTAACTATAGGTTCAAATGTGCCATGACATAAAAAAGGTTAAGAAACACTGCCATAGAGCCTTAACAAGGTCATGAGTTCGGTTCCCATCACAAAGGGAAATGCTACCTGTTCAGGTGGAGACAGCTTATACCAGCTCACAAGAGCCCATCTGACCATCTCTTCCCTATTCCATAATCACTGTTCAGTGAAAGCATCCTAGGAGCATGAAATGGGTCATGGTGGGGAAATTAACACCGTGGAAATTGACTAATGCTATTAATCAGGATTCTCCCTCCCACACTCATCCTTCTCTGGAAAAGCAGTTAGTTAAATGCTGACTAGCACACTATTGCTTGTGTGCAAAACTGTACACAAGTTTTCACCAAACAACCATGATCATGACGACAGTGAGGATGAATTCAAGACAAATGTGCCACCCATTCTGGAAAGCCCATGGCCTACATTCCCTGATAGGAAATGGTAGTGGCTACTTTCTTCATAAAAGGCATTCTATTGGTGCCTAGTAAACTCAAAACGCCTGAGATTCAGTTTCAGTTCCCTGCGATGCGCTGCCTAAATGTGACAATAAGTAAATGTGTCATTTCTGGATTTTATGCAATGTGAAATTGTAAGAGACTTCTTTTCTCAAAGGACACAGCTGAAAGGCCAGATGGTTTAAAAATCCTTTTTCTCTCTACCATTACTCTACACATTCATCGACCCCTGGACAAACATTGCTAAAAATGGACAACAATGTATTATTACTTTTAAAATATTCTATTTTTCAAGACTGAGAAGACTTTCTAAACTTCAGTTTTTCATTTATAATATTCCAGCTCTTTTCCCTGGTAGATATGTATTTAAACTAAAGAATGTGGTTTTATTTATAATCTGTATATGTTTTTATACAAATAGAAAACCCAATTATTTTTATTATCTATATATGGTATATATTTCTAGATATGTTTGACTAGAAATATATTTATGTAATAATACATGCTGATTTTTTTTCTTACTTTCTCTTATTCCTGGATGGGTCCCTGAAGTATTTATTTTATAATATATAAAAATAAATAATATTGAATATATTGAAATAAAACATAGAAAGTGAGATAAAATGTCAAGAAGCATGTATAGTTATCTCACTGCCAGACATAAATAATTTTAGACTTAGATTTGAAATGTGTCTACTAGTATTTCCTCTATTATTACAAATATTTAGGAGTTTTAAGGGCTTGGACACAGATTTCAGCTAGGAATCTCAGAGTGATCTTGAGCTGGGTGACCAAAATGGATGCCTACCAGGAATGAACCTGATTCACAGGCTTCAGAGTGCCTATCAGAGCTTTAATGGCCCCTGGTGACAGTGTAGTGTATTAATGTCACACTGTGTCTGCTAGCCCGGGAGTTCCAGGAAGAGGGGTCTCTGCTGGCTTTTGCTCTCCTTTGAACCCCTGGCACCGAGTGGCGTGCCTCATGTGGAAATAAAACAGATTCACCACCAAGATGCGCTGAACAAAAAGGTGGGAGCAATTTCTTTTCTGGAGTGTATTAGCATGCAGGAACTATGAACATCTCGGAGGGAAAAAAATCCTGCAGTAAGGCAAGGAAGCTGAAGCATAAAACTTGGGCTCAATGGTCACTCCCCAGAGTCCATGGGCGGCAGGACTGTGGCATGCAGCCGGGCTAGACCCTGAGAGGTAGGGTCTATCCCTGGTCCCCATCCTGGAGTAGAGGACTGATCCCACTGGCAAGCCCTGGAGGCCACCGGGAGTGCCTGGCAGCGCAGCCTGGGGACCGGAGTAGCTCAACTGTAAGAGAAGATGTGACAGGGCACTAAGCCCAGCAGACTGTGCCAGCACAGCATGGCACTTGCATAGCCCAGCGGCACTTGGGCAAAGGGATTGCAGCAGCAGCAGTGGCTCAAAGCATTTCGGGGGGGCCTGCCAGGCAGTATCACAGGGCTCACCAGGAGGGGGAAGAAAGGGTGAATACATGTGTGATTACCAGAAGATTGTGTTTGTGAGCTCATCGGAAGCAGCCCTTGGAACCCCCGCCCCTTACATGTGCACACACCCAGAAGTAGGAGGACTCGGGGTCCCAAAATAGCAAGTGGAAACCCAGCATGAGAAAAACCATGTTCCTATAGACAGGCTGGCACTATTAACACACATACACAATGTAAACCCAAACATCCCACCTCCTTGTAGACCAAGAATATCTAAATATTATGCAGGCAATCAGCTCTCTTCAATTCAAGATAAGAAAATCAATGACCTAGGCTTTTAATTTCACTCTGGGGCCATAAGCTTTCCTGGTTCATAATGATATGGAAAACAAGATTCGGTATTCCAAAAGAATGCAGGCTGAATTCTTTACATTCCCTTAATCCCATCAGTCTCCCTGAAATGCTTATTTCTAAAACATCCTCTACAACTCTCAAGTATCTCATTTTACAAACTAAAATTGTTTACAATTTTTTTGTTTGTTTGTTTGTTTTGCCCATTAAGGGAAAAACAATTTAAGGCCAACTTGTGAAAATCATGTAAAACTCTCAAAATTGAAGGGAGGCTTAACCGAACATTTTGATAGCACCTGCCGTTCTGGGTCCCTTGGCAAGGTGCACACTTCACTGTGGTTTTTGGCCCAATTCACGTGGTCTAATTCTGACAGCTGGTACCTCATCAGAAGGTATAAATCAGAAATTCTACCCTTCTCTCACTCTGGTCAAGTAAACAGCCACTTACTTATTGAGAAGGGGAAAAAAAATCTCAAACAGAAATACTTTCTTGAAACTTTTTCTAAATAACAAAAGCAGGGTATGGAAGGAAATACCCTCCCTGCTTGGCATAATCTCCGGACATGGTGTTCCTCATACTCATCCCTAAACAGATTGCAAAACAGCACATTATGGAAACCCAGCTCACACGCTGGCCTCATACTGTATAATAAGCTGTTTCTTAAAAAGAACCAAAGAGGAACTCAGAATGCCGTTCAATTTATTCACAGAAAAGCAGCACCCTCTTTTTTTTAACCTCTGGGACAGCTCTTACATTCTGTTCAGTTAACATGTGATGAGTTACATTGCAAGGAAATACGGAAAGCCAGTTCCTTTAAGAACTGGATTTGGCCTCTCAGCTTTCAACATGGTATCTGTCGCTGCTCCCCATGCTTAATCAGGGGTGCTCAATGAGATCAGGCATCAGAATTTGCTTGGAGAGATTTAAAAACACTACAGATGCCAGGTTTGCACCCTTATCTGTTCATCAGCGGGCCAAGAGCATATGTGTGTTTCTTACAAAGACTCTTCTGGTGATTCTAGTGGAAGCCCATGGCTACAAGTTCCTGCATATGTATTAACAGGTGGCTCCTAATTCGGTGAAAATTACCATTGGCGTTAGTTTTAAGAAATTATGATTTAAGGCTGGTTGTGGCAACTCACGCCTACAATCCCAGCACTCTGGGAGGCTGAGATGGGCGGACCACTTGAGCTCAGAAGTTTGGGACCAGCCTGAGCAAGAGTGAGATCCCAAGCACTGTGGCAGGCACCAGTAGTCCCAGCTATTTGGGAGGCTGAGATGAGGATCACTTGAGCCCAGGAGTTTGTGGTTGCTGCGAGCTATGATGCCACAGTACTTTATCCAGGGCAACAGAATGAGACTATGTCTCAAAAAAAAAAGAAGAGAGAAAGAAAGAAAAGAAAAAGAAATTATAATTTTGTAAGTCATAACAAGAAAAAATAACTGAGAAAGGAACAATTCCTTCTGCCTCTTCCATTCCTGCTCTGCAAACTCCCACACCTGGATCAATCCTGCTGTTTCTTTTTTTTCAGCATTCAGTGCCCAGATTTCTGAGTCTCATGGAGGAAAAGAACCTCCATAGTTTTTTCTTTGGGTGGAAGAACAAATCCCTGGTCCCACCCCTGGCTGCAGTGTGCACATTGCTCACCCGTCCAGCTCCCCGTCCCTCCCTCACTTCACTTCCACTCCCCTGTGGTTACCCAGAGCTTCCCCTTTCTGTTGGGTTCTCTCCCTTCTCTCCATCTCCACTGTTCCCGGCAGAAAATTTGCTTCCTATTTCACGAAGAAATCCGGACACTGTCAGGTATAAGTTGCCCCTGCTTTCTTTCTCCCTATTACTTTCAGAGTGGTGAACCCACTGGGGAGCTTTAACAATCAGTAGAATCTGATTTCCAGTCCCAAAATTTATGATTTAACTACTTGGGTGCAGCGTAGGCATCAAAAATTTTTAAAGTCCCTTAGTTGATTGTAACCTACAGCCAAGAATGAGGACCACCGCTCTTAATTGGAGGTATAACTCAGAGTCATTCATGAAAGTTTTCTTTGTAAAAATCTACCTATGCTCAAGTTGTAGCTCCAGAAATCCTAACTCAGTTCGTGTGGGGTGGCTTTGCCTGGCATTAATGCTTGGAAAGTGTACTAGTAAGTGCTTTTTATATGTTAGAAGTATCATAAGAAATAGAAAGAAATATAGTAGAGGCAGAGGTCTAAAAACTTTGCCCACAGTCAAGGAAATAAACACATTGACTATCAGGCCTAACTTACTGGTTGCTTATCCATTAACAAGTTTGTACTTTTCTTCATTAAACATTTACATGTCAAATTTGTTGAGAAAATATACAGAAGATCTAAGTGCCTATAAGTTTAGAAAAATTTTTAAATTGGAGGGAGAATAATTAGGAAATAATTTTCACTGGCAGTGAATAAAGACTTTTTAAGCCTAGTGCCCAAGACTGAACCATAAAGGAAATATGGATAGCTGGAACTATGTCAAAATTAAAAATTCTCCATGTGAAAAACACCATAGTAAATTTAAAAGGCCGATGATAACACCGCAATGCACACTATATCTATGACAGGCAAAACTTCATACCCTTAATAATTATAGAACCCATGAATCAGAAGTGAAAACAAAGAGTGGACATACCAACAGAAAAATTGATCAAGGACGTAAGTACAGGTATATGACTTTTAATAAAATACAAATAGGCCTTCACTCTTCATGGGGGAAGGGGAAAGCAGACAGAGAAGGAGAGAGGGGGGTGAGGGAAAGGAATAGAAAAAAAAAAGAAAAGAAAAGAAAATAGTGACTAATTCTCACATAAGTTGGATTTAATTTTGACCAAAGTACATTATGTGAACAATAATTTTTAATTCAACTTGTTAATATGTTGTTTAGGATATTGCATCCTTATTCATAAGTGAAATAGGTTTGTAATTTCCCTTTATAATAATATATTTTTTCCAATTTTAATATCAGGTGTACCCAGATGAAGTAGAATGATTTTGAAATATTTCTTCTTTTTCTGTTGTCTATAAGATTTGGCATGATCTGTTTTTTGAAATTATCTTTTTAAAAAAGTAATTAATTAATTTTTTTTTTTTTTAGAGACAAAGTCTCACTTTATCGCCCTCGGTAGAGTGCTGTGGCATCACAGCTTGCAGCAACTTCTAGCTGTTGGGCTTAGGTGATTTTCTTGCCTCAGCCTCCTGAGTAGCTGGGACTACAGGCACCCGCCACAATGCCAGGCTATTTTTTTGTTATAGTTTGGCTGGGGCCAGGCTTGAACCCACTACCCTCGGTATACAGGGCCAGTGCTCTACCCACTAAGCCATAGATGCCACCCCTGAAATTATAATTATTTTTATTTATAAATATTAGTTGTCCATTTTTTGAGACTTTGGAAAAAAAAATAAGAAGAAGCTAACTGATGACTCCATACTAAACCTCAGAGTCAAAGCATTCTATGATAGACAGACTCTTATTTGACAATGTGAATGTTACTTTTTTTATATTATTATTAGTATTATTGCTCAATATTTTGTCACAGCAATCATCTGATTTCTTTTCTTTTTTTTTTTTTTTTTGAGACAGAGCCTCAAGCTGTCCCCCTGGGTAGAGTCCCGTGGCATTACAGCTCACAGCAACCTCCAACTCCTGGGCTCAAGCTAGTCTCTTGCCTCTGCCTCCCAAGTAGCTGGGATCGCAGGCACCCGCCACAACGCCCGGCCATTTTTTGGTTGCAGCCATCATTGTTGTTTGGCGGGTCTGGGCTGGGGATTCGAACCCGCCACCTTAAGTGTACGTGGCTGGCACCTTAGCCAGTTGAGCTATAGGCGCCGAGCCCTGATTTCTTTTCTGAATGTATTTATCTTTGTTCATTCTTTACGAGGTCTTTCTTCCTAGTCCTTATCTTAAACATTGCTATTGCTATTAAATTTTAAGCCTTTTTAATTTTGTGAGGGCAAAAAGTGGAAACCAAATAAACACATGTATATGTATAGAGAAAATTTAAAAATTTTTAAAAAAATTTTCTCCCCTTTACTTTAAAATAAATAAATAAATAAAATACAAATAGGTGAGAAAACTATGAGAAAATATTAAACAACTACTACTTCAGAAGGCAAATTATAAAAGCAACTAATTTGCCTATGATGCTATTTTGGTGAAGATAAAATGAAAGAAATGATCTGGGGTTACCAGGTTGAGGAGAAACAGGCTTTTTCTTGCATTGCCATTCAGAGGGTAAAATGAAGACCCTCTTCAGAGGGAGCAATTTGACTACACATACCAAAAACCTTAAAATCTTACATGGATGTTCAGCCAGAAATTCCACATCTAAGCAAAGGAAATTGTCATCTGTGTGGCTGAGGTCCCTGTACCACTGACCCAAGTCTCTGGATATTAAAAGACTACACAGCAGAAATTGGACCAGGGCCACCGTGAGCAGATTTATTTGAAAACCTTCCCCTGCCAACATCATACCTGGCACCTCTCACCAATATGACAGTGGAAACTGCCTCCTTTGCAGAGCGCTGAGGTTTTCCACCTAAATAGCCTGTTGACCTCACCTCTAGCAAGCTGGCTCTGCCCACACAGATAGCCACAGTAATGCCAAACCACTCTTGGCCCCCACCCCACTCATTTCTACAATCCCTTTATGGCCCCCTCTATAATTCTCTGCATGAGCAGACAGTCCATAATAGTCATTTTCTTCTCGCAGTGCTGTTGCCAAGGCATCTGGGCAGGAGTAGATGCTCCAGGTCTTCTGAGGACACTCTGCAGTCACCACCGGCTCTCATCCAGCAGCAGATTTAACCCTTTCCATCCCCAGGATCTATTTCACCAGTCACCTCTTTGAGTGGCTTCTGACCCATACACAGCACAACGTCCCTTTAAACACGGACCACCTGCACCATTTTATTCCTTATCTCCTTTCCCCAGCACAAAGACACATTGCCTTATCTTTTGAGCTGTCCTTTACTCTTAACCCTTTGTACTTCTAAGCAAGAGTGGGAATCTCAGTGTTTGTAATAATTAAAAACTAGAACAAATCTAGCTGTCCAACAACAGGGGATTAGCTAGATACATCACAGTTCATTAGCATAATGGAATATTATTGGACGGATAAAAAGGGTGCAGTAGAAGACGTAATAAGAACAATGATATCTACCATGCATTAAGGAAAAAAAAACTTACAAAATAGGTTTTCTCAACTGATAAATGTAAAGATGCAATCAGTTAAATGTCCAGTTCGTAAGCTTATTTAAAGCTGATTTCCCTTTTTGTTCTCTTCATTTACCTCTATTTTATAATCTTTTAAAATGGGTACATATTCTTTTGCAAAAACAAAACATGAGAATTAAAAAATTCAAAATAGCATGTCAAAAATAGTTATCTGTTTGTTGAAGGTATTGGGCCTTGTCTACCCATCAGGATCGGCCTGAGCTCCTTATAAGCTGAAACTGCCCCAAGCAGGAGCAGCCACATATAAGATCTAAGATAGGAGCTCACTTTGCCTCTAGGTCAGTGATTGTCAACCAGTGTGCTGCAAAAATTTTTAAATATTATTAATTAAATTAGTTTTGAAAGATGTTCAAAGCACAGTAAGTATGTTCTTTTTTTTTTTTTATCAACATAATTTAAGCGTGTCACAGAAGTGTAACTATAGGTTCAAGTGTGCCATGAGATTTTAAAAAGATCAAAAACCACTGCTCTAGGAGGTGCAGAATCATGATTCCTAGGAGCTGGGCCTGCAGAAATGGAGAGTTGTGATCTCAGTTATGAGAGAACTTCAGTCTGCCCCTCTAAAGGGTGTCCTGGATGAATGACTTTCAAACATCTAGCAGAATGACATTTTTGTTCCCAAATGAAATATCACATAAAACGCCAACTCTTAAACAAACAAAAATTGTGTAAATCTGGTTGAAGTACAAATTAGAGCGTCCAGAGACCCCTCCCCCAGTTCAGTTTCCCCTCTTCCCAACTCACACATATGCACACATGCAAATTTTTACAGTAGCTCTTGGAGTAGCTTTGCTGGTGTTTAGAAGGACTACTCAATAAATAAGCAGTAGCTGGTTTTAAGAAGGCAATTTGCTTTCCAGCCAGTTTGTTGATTCAGGGTGTGAAATCCAAGCAAAGTTATTTTTATTTCCCATACACACCCATTCACAAAAAGCACACTTGCGTTCCCAGAAGCCCAATCTTTCTTCTTCGTAAAAAGCTTTCTTCACCAAGTCTGTCTGCAGACTCCCGCAGAACCTGGCACCCACGTCCTCCATTTAGTCTTTTCTGACCTACAACACCTTAGATCAAACCAGGGTTTCCCCGATGGCCTGGTAATGCTTTAACTATAATGCGGTTTTATATACCACTTTGTAACACGGTGTCTATGCTGGGCTACAAATACTATTCAAAGGAGTTGTGAAGGTGGGGCTGAATACTTCCTCCCTAACTATGGCTGCCCTCATGTGTCTCTTTACATCCACTGGCATATAAGGAGGTTAAAGAATCTCAGTGGTGGCTGGGAGGGGAATCTAATGATGATTGTGATTGGGGTTCACATAGGTACATTGCATGGAAGGAGAAAGGACAAGACCCCATAGAACAAAGCTGCCAGGCTCAGCCACCTGGTATAAAGATAGAAAAACTGATGGTTTCCAGGAGAGTAGAAAGGCCACCACCTGAAATCATTGAAGCCCAGCCAATCCATTGGACATATTCATTCTAGAAATTAAAAAAAAAAAATAGCTATTCCAGTTACTCCATTTGAAACCTCTTGAGAAAAGTAGAACTCAGTGGAAGGAAGCCAATATTCCAACTGGCAGAAGAAAGGTCATCAGTCTACAGCACCAGCAGCACATCAGCCTGGATCCCAAAGGCCAGTGACAGGGGAAGTGCTTGGAGCAGAGCCTTGCAGGAGTGATGGGTACTAGCACGCTGCAGGGGGTTGGGTGTGAGAATGAGAAGTAGAGAGTGCAGCAGAAGCCATGAGGTATTTAATGGTCTGGACCAACAAATAAGGGCATAGGAAACCGACACTGGGTCCAGTTTTAAAACCAGAGCAGAAAGAAGAAGGGAGGGGAAGAGGCAATAAATGGCCTGTCATCAACAAGTCAAGACTCAGCTAACTCAGCTGGAAATGTTAAGGTGCTGTCATTTGTACCCCCACTCTAGAAAGAGCAGGGGACATGTGCTATCCTTTGTAGGCTTATCATTTGTTCAGGGGAGAGGGGGTTGACAATCTTAGGAACCATGTACATCTGTCATGCCTCAGACATGTATGAATCAGCAAAATATTCCCATGTGAGCTTCAACATACGTGACACACGTGACACGTAGAAGTTGTTACATGGTCATCACTTAATACTGAAGTATTTCCAATGGTAACAAAAAGCTAGTGGAAAGGATTCTTTGGCCCAGTGAAGACTGCTTTAGGCAGAAGTATATTTCATAGGTACATTTCTATTTTAAAATTTGGAAAAGCTACAGCAAGATCAGTTTTGTAGCTTGGGATTCAGATACCTGGGTGATGCAAGAGTGTAAATCCAGAAATTATAGATTACCTTGGTTCTATCTATTATAGAGGCAAAACTGCTGCAAGCTAACAGACATGCCTGCATTTCAGACTACGCGGATGGAGCACAGAACACAGTCATGTTCCCCATATTTCCTTCAGGGAGCCAAATTATTCTAGGCCTTGCTCATCATCCACCGTGACCCTATTTCTTTGATTCTGAAGTACCCCATGTAATGAAGCCATATATATAGCATACACTTGCTTAGGTACAGATTTATGTATTAAGAATTATATTAAAGTGATTAGGTATTAATTTATGTTCCAGGGAATAAATGAGAATACCCCATGGAAACAAAATTCACATAATTTATTTTATTAATATAGATGTTTGAAGGAGGGTAAGAGATTGTTTGATTTTAAATTTTGCATAAAATTAAATGCGTGCATTATTTATATTTACAAAGGCATTTTGAGTGCATACTAGTTTTCTTAAAGTGTATGGTAAAACTGCTAGGCCCGGTGGCTCACACCCATAATACAAACACTCTGGGATGCAGAGGTGGGTGGATTGCTTGAGCTTAGGAGTTCAAGACTAGCCTGAGCAAGAGTGACATCCCATCTCAAAAAAAAAAAAAAAGCTAGCTGGCATTGTGGAAGAGACCTACAGTCCCAGCTCCTCAGGAGGCTGAGGCAGGACATCGCTTGAGCCCAAGAGTTTGAGGTTGCTATGAGCTATGATGTCACGACACTCTACCCAGAGTGACAAAATAAGAGTCTGTCTCAAAAATAAGTAAATAAATAAAAAGAAATGATAAATCTACACAAACCAGACATTAACCTTCCTAAATACAGGCAGAAAAGAGCTCAAGAGAGAGGCTCCTCAAGTTAAGAAGCAGCTGTTGTACAAAATGTTCTGGAGTCTTCTCCCAGGGCCCACTTCTTCTTTGGGTGCCCTTTTCTTTCAGTTCTTAGAGTCATCATCACCACTTCGGGATACAGGGGCAATTCTCCTTTAAAAATCCAACTCACCACTAACAAAAATAAGATCAATAAGTGCCACCAACTTATTCCCAAAACATACATGTGTGATTCTCTTATAAAAGGAACTGTTAACTTGGACAGAAAATTTACATTACTATGGAAAACAGAATCAACAAAATAAGCCAATTGAAGCTGGGTGCAGGGGCATAGGCCTGAAATCAACCCCAGCTACTCCAGGAGGCTGGGGCAGGAGAACCGCTTATGCCCAGAAGTTCAAGACCAGACTGGGCAACATAGTAAGACCCCATCTCAAACAAAAGTCCAATTTAAAAACAGACTTGTGTCTTTCAGGAATCCACAGATATAGCAAAAGGTTTGCAGATTCCCAAATCTCCTCAGTTTAAGATGTATATGCTTGGCTCTGGAGGGCAGATGTTACTTGGGAGGGCCTAATCCTCACCAGATGGCTCCAGCTGTCACCTGTGTTTTGTTAAACATAACATGTCCATCATTTCCCACTCAAGGACAAAGTACAAAATGCAGAGTATGCAGAGCCTCAGATTTCCTGGTGGCCTCCAACTCAGTTTTGCTTTCAATCAGAGCAGAAAAAGTGGATGGGTGGTGAGACATGGCCCATAAATGATTTACTGACTCAAGGGGTTACCCTTGTCACTTGGAAGTATTAGAGGTTCGCTCAGTCTAGCACACTGGTCCCATCAGGAGCAAATTTACAAGACCTGCCTGTTTCAAATGGGTACTACACGACAAAATCTTAGCCATCTAATAACTAGCACGCAAATACTGAAAATTAAACACAGACATTATCTCATGAAATTGAAGGAAATTTGAAGGAATTTATGACCAAACAAACAAAATATTCTATGAACAGGATGCTTTTTTTCAAGGTCAAACTGTATTTAGCTTTAACTGATCACTTTGGAGGAATGTGGCATATCTTGGTGTTATTAGTGAGGTCTTTGACTATTTTATAATTTACAGTTAAAAACATATAATTCTCTAGGACATAACTGCTATAATTGTATTGATACCTGCAGCAAAGGCATCCATACTAAACTCTTCCATAATCCATCTACACATAAAGTTTTGAGAAAGTTCCTAAAAAAACATAAATTCGCTAACAATTTTCTTAGATAATTATCTTGCTGAAGTGAAGATGAAGGTTTTTGGTATTAAATACTTGGTAACTTGATTAACTTAATAGTACTACAAAATATAAGTAAGAATGACCACCTCACAGTCAAGGTAAACATAAAAATAATTATGTTCAAGGGAAGGGTTAACCATAACCCTATCAGCAGGGTTTGCTCTAAAATATCATTAAATATGTCATCAGAAAACAGAGTGTCAGGAAGGTGAGAGATATAACAATCTTTTAAAAAACATTCATATTTAAAAGAATACTTACTCTTTTGACTCCCTCTAAGAGGATATATCCTGAGTTTTTCAATGATATCAACTACAATCAAGGATGACAGGACCAAAGATACAGGCAGATCAGGTAACATATCAGGTAAGACATCAGCAGACCCGTTGATGTTCTTTTGAATCTGTTTTTAGAAAACCATTTAGAAACATTAAATTAGTGTGCTTTCTTTGTTTAAAATGCTCCCAAGTAATCCGAAAGCAGGACTGAATTAATTGCAAGTTAACAATTACTAAAAATAAACAATAGTAGAAGCTTGTTCTTCAGCTTCTCAGGTTTAAAACTCTATAAGGTTTAGAGT
The DNA here is from genome assembly GCA_963575145.1 of Galago senegalensis. Lineage (NCBI taxonomy): Eukaryota > Metazoa > Chordata > Mammalia > Primates > Galagidae > Galago > Galago senegalensis. The sequence goes on along the minus strand of CAUYTI010002065.1, from coordinate 7,047 downwards.
CAGTTCTAAAGATGTGATGAAGATTCGTATCAACGGAAGAGTTTTCAGTTAAAGATACAGCTTGGCAAGTACACACAAAAATAGAATAGTAGGCTCCCCATCTTAGTGGAAGGGATAATTCCTTCCAACTCTACTGCTAAGCAGAGCTTCTGAGAGTCAGCCTCAAACAGCTATATGGGGGACCAATATCAATATTTAGGATCTTCTGAGAAGGGAGAGCCCAGGTAAGCCTATCAAAGCTTTAGGGTACTTCTTCATCTTCTTTTAAAGTACCTACAAAATCCTATGGCAATTATCATATTAATGGTAAAATGTTGAAAGTGTTCCCTGTGAGATCAGGAATAAGACAAAGACACCCCCAGGAACGCTTCTATTCAATATTGTGTTAATACTAGAGACGTGGGCCAGCATACTCAACAAAAGAAGGAAATCAATAGTACAAACATTGGAAAAAAATAAAAACAAAATATCATTATTTGTAGACTGTATGACTGTATATGCAGAAAGTCTCCCCAACACGATTTGTTATTCATACATACTTATGATGAAGAGTTAGAAAGTAAGATTTTTTTAAAAAATGATACCAAGGCAATACAACCTCAATTAATATTTCAAACTTCTATGGAAAATGACAGGCTGACTCTAAAATTTATATGGAAATACAAAGAGAGCAAGAAACTCTGAAAAGGCTCGGCACCTGTGGCTCAAGCGGCTAAGGCACCAGCCACATACACCTGAGCTGGTGGGTTCGAATCCAGCCCAGACCCACCAAACAACAATGACAGCTGCAACCAAAACATAGCCGGGTGGGTGTTGTGGCAGGCGCCTGTGGTCCCAGCTACTTGGGAGGCAGAGGAGGAGAATTGCTTGAGCCCAGGAGTTGGAGGTTGCAGAGGTTGCTGTGAACTCTGATGCCACAGCACTCTACCCAGGGCAATAGCTTAAGGCTTTGTCAAGAAAGAAAAGAAAAAGAAAAAGAAAAGAAAAGAAAGAAACAAAGAAAGAAAGAAAGACACTCTGGGAAAAAGAGACGAAAGGTTTACTCTTCAGGAGATAAAAGAATTATTATAAAGCTAGAAGAATTAAGGCAGCAGTGTGGTGTTAGCACAGGAATGGAAAACCAGGCAGTGAGACAGAACAGAAAGTTCAACACGGGATCGCAAATATGCACACTGGATATGATAACAAATGTAGCACTGCAGAGAAGGAGAGATTTATTTTTTAAATAATGCTCAATCCATTGGATATTATCTGAAAAAGAAATTTGATCCCTCCCTTATTGCACAACATATATAAAAAGCAATTCCAAATGGATTTTGACTTTAAAAGAAAATGAAGAAACAATATAGCTGCCAAAGTATAATTAGGGAAAAATGCTTAGGACTCTGAGGTTCAGATTCACAAGATGAAAAAAATGTCTCAATCACAGAAACACAGTCAGGAAAAGAAAAGAAATTGATAAATTAGACTATTTTTTAAATAAAGAACTTCTTTTCATGAAGAGATACCATTAAAAGTATGAAAGAAAGTCAAGGAGCGTGAATACATACAATCAGCAGAGGACCAGGACTCTGAATATGTAAGTAATTCTTCCAAATCAATTTTTAAGAAATGAGCAAAACTGTTAAAAAAAATGGGCAAAATGAAAAGATGCTTAACATCATTAAATATTGGAGAATGCAATTTAAAACATCAATGAGATTTGGAAATGCACCCAGCAACATAGCTGGAACAAAAAGACATACCATGCAAGTTCTGGTTAGGAAATAGAGCAACGGGAATGCTCATTCTCTGCTAGCGAACTCTATGTAAGAGTTATAAAACTCGGCATACGCTCCATGGAAAACTGTGTGATCTTACCTGTTACAATTTAAATTTGAATATCATATGACATATCTGTTCTATTCCTGTGTGTTTAACCTACTGAAACATTTGCACATGCACACCAAGAGATACACACATTCAAGGATGTTCACTGCAGTAATATTTGTAATTGCCAAAACTGCAAACAACCCAAATAGCCATCAGGAATAGAACTGTTACTTTTTTTTTTTTTTTAACTGTGATATCTTCATAAAATGAAATATTTTACAGCAATAAAAATGAACAAGTTATGGTTATATCCTAAAACACAAATGACTCTCACAGCCATAGTTTTGAATAAAACTTGTGAATATTTCAAAAACAGGCCAGCTAATCTGTCCTATCAGAATTTGAGGTAGAAATTAGCTCTGGAGAGGAGAGAAAGACAGTCATCACCAGAAGCAAGGGCTTAGAGCTGGCTGAGTTTAACTTCTGGTCCTGACCAGTGTTTACACAGCAGTTTGCTTTGTGGTGCTCTATTGGAATTGTACATTTACATTTTGTGTGCTTCTCTGTTTGTGTGTTAGGCTTCTGTGAAAATTAAATAATAAAAAAAAGAAAGAGGGCTAGGCACAGTGGGTCACATCTGTAATCTTAGCAATCAGGGAGCCAAGGCCAGAGGATTGTTTGAGGTCAAGAGTTTGAGACCTGCCTGAGGAAGAGTGAGACTATACTAAAAATGAAGAATTAGCCAGGCCTGGTGGTGGGCACCTGTAGTCCCAGCTATGTGGGAGGCTGAGGCAGGACCATCACCTAGTCTAGGACTTTGAGGTTGCTATGAGCTATGATGGCTATGATGACTCCACTGCATTCTAGCCTGGGTGACGGAATAAGAATCTGTCAAAAAAGAGAGAGAGTGAGCGAGTGAGAGCACAAGGCGGGGTGAAGTGGTTCACGCCTATAATCTTCTGACACTGGGAAGCCAAGGTGGTGGATTGCTTAAGCTCAGGTTTTTGAGACCAGCCTGAGCAAAAGCAAGACCCCATTTCCACTAAAAATAGAAAAAGTAAGGCAAGAGGATCTCTTGAGCCCAGGAGTTTGAGGTTGCTGTGAACTATGATGATGCCACAGCACTCCACCCAAGTTGACAGAATACAACTCTGCTTGAAAAAAAAAAGGAATAAAGAGAGAGAGAGATAGAACATAGAGAGAGAGAGAAAGAAAATAGATAACAAGAGATGAAATATCTTTTTTTTCCCAGACATTGCCTTTCCCCACATGTTCTAAAGGAGATGAAATATCTTTAAAAAGAACTAGGAAGGGCCATTGAACCCCAGACACACTGTCCTTTTATAACCATCATGCTCCTTGAAAGGTTGTAAACTGAATTTTTACAGTCCTTGGGGATCTCCTAAGTGATTGATGATGTCTTTGTGGTAAAACGGGGGTAGAAATGACAAATGTAGACTGAAACATTTATCTGATGCAAAACACATCTGCGTGGTCTTCCATTGTTATTTTATGCGTTCATATAATGTTCAAATAGAGTGTGTAGGACATTTTCTAGCAAGCATGGAATTTCTAATATCAAACATTGCTTGGTACTCACCTCTCAGAACATTATGATACTTGTTCTAATCTCCTGTTTATTTTTCTCTCCACTGTCGGTAAATAATTACTGAAGGCCAGAGTCTCTGCCACATATAATTCCCGAGTGCTCTACTTCTAGTATCTAACAGCACCTTGCCCGTAATAGGCACTTAGTGATTATCTATCCAATTAATAAACAAAATACCACAAAGTAATTTCAGTTGTGTGCTTTGGGGATTCAAAATTTATATCTTTCACAGCGCCTTGCTAATTAATAAGATTAGAAGGCATTCTCCTATGACTTTCCCAGATAATAACGTTCTCACACCCTGAAAGTTCTGCCTATAATATTCCTGCCCTAAAGAGGACCATCCAAGTCCTTTTGAAGCTATATTTAATCAAAACATAAACTCAAAGCTCTTTTCAAATAAATAGCATGTGCAAATTATTTATCAATGGATAACTTATCCAAGGTCAATGTAAGTGGTTTTTCCCTTGGATTTTGTCATTCATTCAGAACCAGATGATCATGAAAAGCATCAGGTTGGTAAGAGAAACAATTGCAAATGGACTTTCAAATTCCTTACTTTATTATTATTTCAGAATAACAATTCTGTCTCACAGAAAAGAAAAATTGGCTGCTGAATTTTCCTCCATAATCGCAGAGGTAACAATCAATGACTTTAGTACTTTAAATACATAGATTGCAATCTGGAAGAAGACTGTATTTAAGTAAAGCTTAAGACATTTGTTGGGCCCATTGCTCTATCAAATGCCATAAAAAATTCAAAATCTTGCAGCACAAGAAATCAAAATTCCATACCTCGGTCACTGCCACTGAAAAGGTGAAGCTGGGCAATGTGGTGAGTATGACACACATCATCAGAACAGGCCGCCTGGCAAAGGAGAACAAATGAGGCAAAGCTATAATGTACAAGATCAACAGTTCCTCTTACATTTTGCAAAATTTGCAGTTCCTGTTCCATTCATCTAGAGTTTTTCTAAGAAGCTACTGCTTCCTATTTCCATTTCCCAAATGGCTGCAAATGGCAAAGAGGAACGCTTGCAAACAACAGAGTGCTTTTCTGGAACAAAGGGGATAACCTGAATAGTTAGCAAACCGTAAACCACTACAGTCTTCAAAGGTCAAGTCCAATGACATTCCATATTTCCATAATTCATTCATTAGAATTCCAGCCAAGAGGTCAAACTCTGGGGATCAGCTAAGAAGAACAGAATGACTTTCTCCAGTTGTATTTTATACCCTGTGCTGTAAAATTGATTTTTCAAAAAATACATTTAGGGATGACAAACTATTAGGGGCTTAAAGTCAGTTATATTAAGAACACTTGGATATGTTTTCATCGAACACCCTCCCCCCCCACACACACAAATTAAACAGAAAAAAATGACATAATTTTTCAAACTTGTTTTGGGGCCACTTCTTAAACCTCACATGATGGATCAATCAAAGAGTTATTAAGATATTATATGTGTATAATATGATATAATAGAATACAATGAGTGTTTAGCACCATTAATTTATAAAAGACAAAAGACAAAGATTTTTCTATAATGAAATATTTACCTCTTCTTTAGTTAATATATTAATTACATTTATATAATGTGTTTCTAAATACACGCAGTGTTGACTGCTTTCAAATTATTAACAATTTCTCCTAGATCCTGCCTTTTGTCTTCCATCCCATCTTAGATGTCCCAGGTATAAACCTAAGTTAGAAGGTGAGATTGCCCTCTCTCAGAGCCAGACCCAGTCTTGACCTGGCTAAAACCAGTACAATGGGACTCTCAACTGATAGCTTCACCTCTTTGTGTGAGCACAAATCCAAGTTCCTGCAGCACTAGGACCCCTAAGTTAGTTTCTTGAAAACGTTCATAAAGTCCTCTTCATCTCGATTTGACCTCTAAATAATGGCAGCACCCCAGGGATTATTCCTGGGCCTCTCCTTTATCTATATTATCATCCAGGATTATCTCATCCAGTTCTATAAATACTGTCTACTTGTCCATGGCTGCCAAATATATGCTGGCCTTTTCCCTGAGCTTTTGACTTGTACAACTAAGTATTAGACATCTACCACTTGGATGTCAAGGAGTCAACTCAGACTTAGCTTGTCTGAAAGAGAACCCAAGTCCCCACTCCAGACCTGTTCCAGTGCATCACCAAATCCTGTCTGATTTACTGCCCAAGTCCTTTTCAAACCCATCTTCTGATAACCTCACAGTTCATCTACTATTGTCTCTCACCTGCAGTGTTTCCTAACTGGTTTCCTGTTGTCATAATCAGCAACATTTTTTTCATTTAAAAAAAATGGAGTCAGGCTCAGCATCCATAGCTCAGTGGTTAGGGTGCTGGCTGCATACACCTGAGCTGGTGGGTTTGAACCCAGCCCAGGCCTGCTAAACAACAATGACAACTACAACAACAAAATAGCCAGGTATTGTGGCAGGTGCCTATAGTCCCAGCTATTTAGGAGGCTGAGGCAAGAGAATCACTTAAGCCCAAGAGTTTGACGTTTCTGTGAGCTGTGATACTACTGCAGTCAACTGAGGGTGACAAAGTGAGACTCTGTCTCAAAAAAAAAAAAAAAAACGGAATCATATTTTAAAAATGTAAAACACAGCTTCTCACTGCCCCACTCAAAAATCTCCAATGCTGGGGAAAGGTGGCAATAGGGGTTGTCATTTAATGTGTACAGAACTTTAGTTTCACAAGACAAAAAGAGTTTTGTGGATGAATAGTGTTGATGAGTTACATAACAGCAATGTGAATGGCCTTATTGCCACTGAACTGTACACTTAAAAATGGTTAAGATGGCAAATTTTACATTATGTGCATTTTACTACAGTTAAAAAATAATCTTCAATGGATGTACAACATCATTAGAATAAAATAGAAATTTATTACCCAAGCCAACACGATGTGGTTTCTCTTCTTTCTCCTACACTACTCATTTAAAATGATCCACCTTTTCCTCCCATGCCGCTTCAGCCACCTGGCCTCTGGCTACTTGGTGACCACACTGAGGTACCCCACATGAGAACCTTACACTGGCTGTTCTCTTTTCCAGGGGCTATTGACCATGTCTGTTCTACATCTAGTTCCTTGTAGTTACCTACTTCTAATCATATTCCATATACTTTACACATATAATACACAGGGTGTGCCAAAAAATGTATACAGACCTTAAGAAAAAAAGGATTAAAATTATAATAATGTATAGTGATAACAAAAGATGAATACAAGTCATGTTGAGCACCTCTTGTAATTATAAAAGTCAAATGTGACTTGAGTATTACAAATTTAATACTGTTTTTTTCTTTCTTAAAATGTATATACATTTCTTGGCAACTTTCATGTGTGTGTGATTATATGTAACTTATGTATGCAGCTCTCATGACCACCTGAAATTCTGCAGATTATTTCTTTGTTAACTGTTTTTTACCTCCCTCTTTCCTCATCCCCCAAGGTAAGTTTCTTGGAAGGAGGGATCTTTTTTTTTTTTTTTTTTTGAGACAGAGCCTCAAGCTGTCCCCTTGGGTAGAGTGCCGTGGCATTACAGCTCACACCAACCTCCAACTCCACAGGGCTCAAGCGAGTCTCTTGCCTCCGCCTCCCAAGTAGCTGGGACC
>CAUYTI010002063.1:0-12888 GCA_963575145.1 Galago senegalensis | reverse complement strand
GCTCACAGCAACCTCCAACTCCTGGGCTCAAGCGAGTCTCTTGCCTCCGCCTCCCAAGTAGCTGGGACCACAGGCGCCCACCACAACGCCCGGCTATTTTTTGGTTGCAGCCGTCATTGTTGTTTGGCAGGCCTGGGCTGGATTCGAACCCATCACCTTAGGTGTATGTGGCTGGCACCTTAGCCACTTGAGCCAGGGGCCGAGCCGAGACTCTGTCCCTGAAAAAAAAGAAAGAAAAGAAATAAAAATATATCTCTACACAGAGAATTAGACATGAATATTAACAGCAGGATTGTTTATAATAGCCAAAAGGTGGAAACAATCCAAATGTCCATCCATGGATAAATGAAAAAACAAAATGTAGAACAGCTATAAAAAGGAACAAAGTACTGACAGGTGCTACAACATAAGACAAAAATTTTACACTAAATCAATGAAACAAGCCAAGCGCAAAAGGTCTCATGTTATCCGATTCCTTTTATATGATAAATCCAGAATAGGCAAATCTATTAAGAGACAAAGAGTAGGCTGGAAGATGTTACTAGGGCATGGTTGAAGAGGGAAATGAGGAGTGATTACCTAATGAGTATGGGTGTGTTTTTGTGGGGTGCTAGAAAGTTTTAAAACTAGAGAAAAGTGTTGGTTGCACAACATTGTTAATACCCTAAGTGCCCCTGAATTGTATGCTGTAAAAAGATTAACTTTGTTATATGAATATCACCTCAATTAATAAAAAGACAAGGGCAACGCCTGTGGCTCAAAGGAGTGGGGCAGTGGCCCCAGCCAAAAACTGCAAAAAAATTTTAAAAAGACAAAAGAACATTTTTTTGCTTAGCTCTCTCATCAAGAAATAACAAGCTTCTGGCTCGGTGCCTGTAGCTCAGCGGCTAAGGCACCAGCTACATACACCAGAGCTGGTGAGTTGGAATCCAGCCCGGGCCTGCCAAACAATGACAACTACAACCAAAAAATAGCTGGGCATTAATGGTAGGTGCCAGGTATGGTCCCAGCTACTTGGGAGGCTGAGGCATGAGGATTGGATAAGGCCAAGAGTTGGAGGTTGTTGTGAGCTGTCATACCACACACTCTACCCAGGGCAACATAGTGAGACTCTATATCAAAAAAAAAAAGTAAGAAATAACAAGCTTCTAAAGCCAGCCCATACAATATAACTGGGACACCAAATTTACAACTAGAAAATAAGGAGAAGTGCACATTCCCCTTCTTTGTCATGGGAGATACTTGGGGCAAGCAGATTAGTCCCCAGGGCACAAAATTTAAGGAAGCACTCACTTCCAGGTTTGTGCAAGTGTAAAACTTGAACTTACACAGATTTGAGAGTGAGTGCCTCCTTTGATTTGCAGTCCAGGCACCTACTTGCCTCTTCCTAGTTTCTTTTTCTGTTTTAAGGAACCAGAACTAGGAATTAGCTACAAACTGGCCACTGAGTGGGCGAAGTAGACTGGAACCAATTCCCGTTTTGAGCTGCTTTTTCCCTTTTTCATTTTTTTCCTTTTTGAGACAGGGTCTTGCTCTGTCACTGAGACTGGAATGCAGTGGCATCAACATAGCTCATTACAACCTCCAACTCCTGGCCTCAAGCGATCCTCCTGCCTGAGCCTCCTGGGTAGCTGGAACTACAGGCATGTGACACTAGCTACTGTGCCCACCTGCCCATTGAACTTAATCATCCCCTTTCAACCTGAAAGAGAGCTTAAGAATCTATTTTATTTTATTTTATTTATTTATTTTGAGACAGAGTCTCATTTGGTCACCCTTGGTAGAGTGCCATGGCATAAGATGGCATAAGGTTGCTCACAGCAACCTCAAACTCTTGGGTTCAAGTGATCCTCTTGCCTCAGCCTCCCAAGTAGCTAGGACTATAGGCACCCAGCTATTTTTTTTTTAGAGATGGGGTCTCACTCTTGCTCAGGCTGGTCTCGAACCTGTGAGCTCAGGCAATCCACCTGCCTTGGCCTCCCAAGTACTGGGATTACAGGCATGAGCCACCTTGCTGGCCCTAAAACCAATTTATTTTATTTTATTTATTTATTTATAATTATTATTATTGTTTGAGACAGAGTCTCACTATGTTACCCTCAGTAGAGTACTGTGTTGTCACAGCTCATAGCAACCTCAAACTCTTGGGCTCAAGTGATTCTTTTGCCTCAGCCTCCCAGTAGCTGGGACTACAGGCTCCTGCCACAATGCCGGGCTATTTTTTTTGTTGTAGTTGTCATTATTGTTCAGCTGGCCCAGGCTGGGTTCAAATCCACCAGCCTCCATGTGTGTGCCTGGAGCTGTAACCATTGTGATATGGGTGCCAAGCCTATTTTATTTATTTTTTTGAGACAGAGTCTCACTAGTGTCACCCTCAATGGAGTGCTGTGGCCTCATAGCTCATAGCAACCTCAAACTCTTGGGCTTAAGTGATTCTCTTGCCTCAGCCTCCCAAGTAGCTGGGACTACAGGCATCCACCACAATGACCAGCTATTTTTTGTTGCAGTCATCGTTGTTTAGCTGGTCTGGGCTGGGTTTAAACGTGCCAACTTTGGTGTATGTGGCTGGCACCCTAACCACTATGCAACAGGCACTGAGCTCCTATAACCAATTTTGAAAGAAAGAAAAGCTATGGTCTAGAGAATCTTGGATTCTTACTATTTCTCTCATAACAACATTTACCTCAGTGACCTATAACTGCTGGTTCTAAACCACCTCCCCTGTGGACCGTGTTCTGGGATAGCAGGAAGACTGTCCCAGGGTGTGGAACAGCGCCTCAAAAGAGTTGTCTACATTTGCTAACTCTAATTCTTCTCCAAATATTTTTTCTTCAACCCATTCTAATAAAGGTCTCATTCTCACCATTCCCTCCAAACTTCTTTTATCAAGACAATTAGGGCCAGGCTCAATGGCTCATGCCTGTAATCCTAGCACTCTGGGAGGCCAAGGCAGGTGGATCTAGTGAGTTCGAGACCAACCTATGCAAGAGCGGGACCCTGTCTCTAAAAATAGCTGGGCATGTGTCCCAGCTATTTGGGAGGCTAAGGCAAGAGGATAGCTTGAGTCCAATAGTTTGAGACTGCTGTAAGCTATGATGCCATGGCACACTACTGAGGGCAACATAGTAAGACTGTCTCAAAAAAAAAAAGATAATTATCTTCTTATTGCTAAATCCAACAGTCAATTCTCAACCCTTATCTCCTTTAATCCATCAACAATATTTTAATCTGTTCATCACTCCCTTCTCTTCCTTTCTTTCCTCTCTCTCTTTTTTTTTTTTTAGACAGTCTTACTTTGTCACCCTTGGTAGATAGAGTTGTGTGATGTCGCAGCTCACAGCAACCTCAAACTCTTGCACTGAAGCAATTCTCTTGTCTCAGCCTCCCAAGTAGCTGGGACTACAGGTGCCCACCACAACACTGGCTATTTTTAGAGATAAGGTCTTGATCTTGCTCAGGCTGGTCTCAAACTCCTGAACTCAGGCCATCCACCCACCTCGGCCTTCTAGAGTGCTAGGATTACAAGTGTGAGCCACAGCACTCAGCCCCTCTTGAAACATTTTCTTCCCTTGGCTTCTAAGATGATGAACTCTCCTGAAGTCTCTTCACCCCACAGCTTGTTCCATCCTTGCCTCCTTTGTTTCATTTCCTCCATCTTCAAATGCTGAAGTGCCTCAGGTCTCAGTCCACTGTATACTCATTCTCCCTGGGATCTCATCCAGTCCCAAGGCTTTAAACACTAGCCATATGCCAAATGCTCCCAACTTAAACCTCCAGCCTATATCTCTGTCCTAGATTCCACACTCCAAATGCCTCTATAACAAGGATGTCTAACAGGGATCTTAAATTTAGTTAATAAGTCCAAAGGCAAACTTTGTGTATGTGTGTGTGTGAGAAAGAGAGAGAAAGGCCTCACTTTGTTGCAGAGGCTAGAGTGCAGCATTACTTCATAGTTCAATGTAGCCTCAAACTCCTAGGTACAAGCAATCCTCCTGCCTCATGTTCCCATGTAGCTGAGTTTACAGGTGCCTGCCACCACACTTAGCTAATTTTTCTATCTTTTGTAGAGATGGGGGTTTTGCTAGACCTATATTGTTCAGGCTGGTCTCAAACTCCTGGCCTCAAGTAATTCTCCTGCCTCAGCCTCCTAGAGTGCTAGGATCACAGGCATGAGCTATCACTCTCCCCCCAAAAGCAAACTCTTGATCTTCCTTCCACTTTGAATCTGCTTGCCTTCCAGGGTCCCCTACCTTGGTAAAATGAAAACCTCACCCTTCAGTTGTCCAGACCAAAACCTGTGGAGTCATCTCTGGTTTCTTTCTTTCTCTCTTACCCCACATTTGATCTGTTAGCAAATCCCACAAGTTACACCTTCAAAATATACCCAAGCTTTCACCACTTCTCAACACCTCTATTGTTATTATATAGTTCAAAGCCACCGTCATCTCTTTAAATTACTGTAATACTCTCCTAATTTGTCTTCCTGCAACTATCCATGACCCTCCACATACAACTTATTCTTTTTTTTTTTTTTTTGAGACAGAGCCTCAAGCTGTCCCCCTGGGTAGAGTGCCGTGGCATCACAGCTCACAGCAACCTCCAATTCCTCGGCTCAAGCGAGTCTCCTGCCTAAGCCTCCCAAGTAGCTGGGACCACAGGTGCCCGCCACAATGCGGGTATTATTGTTTGGCAGGCCTGGGCTGGATTCAAACCCACCACCTTAGGTGTATGTGGCTGGCGCCTTAGCCACTTGAGCCACAGGCACCAAGCCACAATTTATTCTTAATATAGCAACTTAAGTGATCCTTTTAAAATGTTAAGTCAGGCAGTGCCCCTACTTCAGTAGGTAGCATGTGGTCCACATACACCAAGGGTTTGAATCCAGCCCGGGCCAGCTAAACAACAATGACAACTGTAACAACAAAACAGCTGGGCATTTTGGTGGGTGCCTGTAGTCCTAGCTACTTGGGAGGCTAAGACAAGAGAATCACCTAAGCCCAAGAGTTGGAGGTTGCTGTGAGCTGTGCTGCACAGCACTTTACAGAGGGTGACATAGTGAGACTCTGTCTCAAAAAAAAAAAGGTCAGATCATGTCGCTCATCTGTTCAAAAAGTTTCACATCTTGGCCAGGCATGGGAGCTCACACCTATAATCCTAGCACTCTGGGAGGTGGAGGTGGGTAGATTGCTTGAGCTCATGAGTTCAAGACCAGCCTGAGCAAAAGCAAGACCCCTGTCTCTACTAAAAAATAGAAAAACTGGGGCTAGAGAATTGCTTGAGCCCAAGAGTTTGAGGTTGCTGTGAGTTATAATGCCACAGCATTCTACCTAGAGCAACAGCTTGAGACTCTGTCTCAAAAAAAAAAGATTCCCATCTCACTTTAGCCAAAGTCCCTGCATTAGTCTTAGTAGGTCCAACAATATTTGTACGCACCTCTCCCACTGTCTAACCTAAACCCCTAATTTCTTCCCTTTGCTCACTTAGAACCACATTGATCTGAATGTTGTTCCCTGAACACACCAGACATCTGCCTCAGAGCCTCTGCACCTGCTGCTCCTTCTATCAGATATCCTAATGGCAATTTCCCTCATCCACTTCAGATTTTTGCATAGAAGTTGCTTCTTTCTTGACTTTGCTCTGTAAAAGTGCAAACCCCTAGCTCCATTCTTTATCCCCCTCCCAGCTTTATTTTTCTCATTTGCACTTATCACTATTTGACATATTATGTTTTACTTATTTCTTTATAGTCCATCTCTCCCACTGGAGAGTAAGTTCCAAAAGAGAAGCAAAAAAGGGTGGTGACTATGGTTCAGAGGGTAGGGTGCCAGCCCCATATACTGAGAATGGCGGGTTCAAACCCAGCCATGGCCAAACTGCAACAAAAAAAATATCCGAGCGTTGCGGCAGGCACCTGTCGGAGGCTGAGGCAAGAGAATTGCCTAAGCCCAGGAGTTGGAGGTTGCAGCAAGCTGTGTGACACCACAACAGATGATAAAGTGAGACTCTGTCTCTACAAAAAAAGGTGATAAAGTGAGACTCTGTCTCTACCAAAAAAAAAAAAAAAAGCAGCAAATGTAGTCTGTTCTGCTCACTGCTATAGTGTTAGCACCTAGGAGGTGAGGTGCTCAGTAACTATATGTTTAAACTATGTGAGCATCCTTAATCCAAAATTTGAAATATTCCAAATTCTAAAAGTTTCTGAGTGCTGACATCATGCTACAAGTGGAAGATTCCAGACAGGACCTCATGTGACAGGATGCATAAAAAATTATTTAAAACATTTTATCATGGGGTGGCTCAAAGGAGTAGGGCGCTGGCCCCATATGCTGGAGGTGGCAGGTTCAAACCCAACCCTGGCCAAAAACTGAAAACAAAACAAAAACAAACAAACAAACAAAATATATATATATATTTTATCATGAGTGGCACCTGTGGCCCAGTGAGTAGGACACCAGCCCCATATACCTGGTGGCCGGTTCAAAACCGCCCGGGCCAAACTGCAACCAAAAATAGCCAGACGTTGTGACAGGTGCCTGTAGTCCCAGCTACTGGGGAGGCTGAGGCAAGAGAATCAGCTAAGCCCAAGAGTTTGCGGTTGCTGTGAGCTACTATGCCATGACACTGTACTGAGGACAACATAGTGAGACTCTGTCTCTGTCTGTCTCTCTCTATATAATATTATGTATATATATAATATTAATATATATGGGCTCCAGCAATCCTCATATATTATCCTCTACATTATATATACGTATATATATATTATCAGTTTTACCTTCAGGCTACGTGTATATGAAACATGAATGAATTTTCGGTCTAGACTTGGAGTCCCATCCCTAAGATATCTCATTATGTATATGAAAATGTTCCAAAATTAAAAAGAAGAAATCCAAAATCTGAAACATTCTGGTCCCAAGCATTTTGGATAAAAGATACTTAAACTGTACTGAACTGTAGTTCAAACCTCTGTTTTACGTGTGAAGGAATAAAGATACGGATGCGCCAGTCGTACTGCCACAGCCCACTCCAGCCCGTCCAAGTGCATGCTGCATGCACCCTAATGCCACTGCCGTGAGGATTAAACAGAGACAGCATGTAAAAACTCAAGGCAGCTAACAGCTCTGAGAGCTCGCCAAAGGAGGCTCCTTCTTCTTTCCCTTGACGATCCAAGAAACCTTGAGACACCTAGTTGCTGTGCGGTCCTCGCCCTCCACACTCGCCTTTTGCAGATGCGAACCCAGCCTGGGACAAAAGTCGCCGAGGCCTTTAACCGTCTTCTCACTCACTCACCCATCCCATGCCAGATCACCAGCGGCCACGGTGTCGGCGGGTCGCGCTGCCCCAGCGCGCGGGCAGCGCAGGACCAGGGTAGGAGAGAGAGAGTCAGGAACCACAGCGAGCCGGGCGACGCCATCTTGACTGTGTCATATGACCGCCAGCGCGCGACTCCGGCCACCTAAATCGCCCGGGCGGGGCGGGGCGGGAGGGGGCGGACCGCGTCCCCCGCCTCCCGGGCGGACACCTGGGCAGGTGGGCGGCGGCCCTGTGGCTTTCTGCGCGGCGATGCCGGGATCAGGCGCCCTGGCCGACCGTCCGCCACGGTCAGTCAGAACAGTTGGCAACATCCACGCAGCACTTCAGATACCGGTGCTACGCTGAGTGCTTTACGACTCACAATAACGCTAGGTTCGCTTCTCCCCACCTTACAGGTGGGAACACTGAGGCACTGAAAATTGGGTAAGGTGCCAAGGTCACACAGATAACAAATTTGGGGGTCCAGAGTCATCGCTTTTTACCACTGCACTCCCGGTACTGCCTTTATAAGAGAAATGCTCTGTGGAAGGAAGAGAGGGAAAGAAAGAAAGTGAGGTCGGGGCGGCGACTCACGCCTGTAACCCCAGCACGCTGGGAGGCTGAGGATAGCTTGAGGATAGCTCGGGAGGATAGCTTGAGCTCATGAGTTTGAGACCAGCCTGAGCAAATGCGAGACCCCCGTCTCTACTAAAAATAGAAAAACTGAGGCAAGATCTCTTGAACCCAAGAGTTGGAGGTTGCTGTGAGCTATGATGCCACAACACTCTACCCAGGGCGACAAAGCGAAACTCTGTCTCAAAATTAAAAAAAAAAGAAAAGAAAAGAAAAAGAAAGGATTCAGCTCTCCATTAGAGATGGAAAGGGAGACATCATCTCCAAGGAGGAGATGGCAGGGTGTGGTATTTATTCTGGATCTTGGAGGAAAGATAGGATTTCAACAAAGATGACATTCTGGAAGACTGACATGCGCTACGGTAGAGAAGAGGAGTGCCTCTAGAAATCTCGGGGTTTCCAGAGCGGCAAGAGCCTCTGCAGAAAGTGTCAGAGTGGCGGGGAAACCCATGACCACTTCCTAGTCTAATCTCAGAGCTGGAATATTGCAAGAGCCTCTCATCAATCATTTCCCCCTTTTCCATCCTCTCCTCTTTAATTCATGTTATATTCTATTGCCAGATTCAATCTCTCAATCCTCCTCTCAGTTCCTTGCTCAATATTTTTTCAGAAAAACATCAAAAATAACTTAATTAGGGAATTTATTAAGAAATTAGGCTCGGCACCTGTGGCTCAAGAGGCTAAGGCGCCAGCCACATACATCTAAGGTGGCAGGTTCGAATCCAGCCTGGGCCCACCAAAACAACAATGATGGCTGCAACCAAAACAAAACAGCCGGGCACTGTGGTGGGCACCTGTGGTCCCAGCTACTTGGGAGGCTGAGGCAGGAGACTTGCATGAGCCCAGGAGTTGGAGATTGCTGTGAGCTGTGTTGCCACAGCACTCTACCCAGGGGACGGCTTGAGGCTTTGTTTCAAAAAAAAAAAAAAAGAAAGAAAGAAAAGCGATTAGAAGGCTGGGCGGCGCCTGTGACTCCAAGGAGTAGGGCGCAGGCCCCATATGCCGGAGGCGGTGGGTTCAAACCCAACCCTGGCCAAAAATTGCGAAAAAAAAAAAAAAAGAAAGAAAGAAAGAAAGAAAGAAAGAAAAGAAATTAGAAGGCCAAGTGTGGTGGCCCATGCCTGTAATCCTAGCACTTTGGGAGGCCAAGGCAGGTAGATTGCCTGAGCTCACAGGTTCCAGACCAGCCTGAGCCAGAGTGAGACCCCCACCTCTGAAAATGTCCAAGCATTGTGGACAGCACCTATAGTTCCAGCTACTCGGGAGGCTGAGGCAAGAGAATGACTTAAGCTCAAGAGTTTGAGGTTGCTGGCTCGGCGCCTATAGCTCAACCGGCTAAGGCGCCAGCCACGTACACCTAAGGTGGCGGGTTCGAATCCCCAGCCCGGACCCTCCAAAAAAAAAAAACAAACAAGAGTTTGAGGTTGCTGTGAGCTATGATGCCATGGCACTCTACCAAGGGTGACAAACTCTGTCACAAAGAAAAAAAAAGAAATTAGGGTGAAGCCCTTATACAATGGAATAAGATAAGGCCGGTTTTTTAAAGGATAAAGTAGATTTATATATAGTGATATGAGAAATGTGAATATATTGTAAAAGAAAAATTGGTTACACTTTCCTTTAGTTGAAAATGTCAATTAAAATGCAGAATCATAGACATTATCAATACATAACAATAAGCTTATTGTATGTTATAAGCATTTTTATTTAACCTAAAACTTTATTTATTTATTTATTTGAGCCAGAGTCTTACTATGTCACCCTCAATAGAGTGCTGTGGCGTCACAGCTCACAGCAACCTCAAACTCTTGGGTTTAAGTGATTCTCTTGCTTCAAGAGATTCTCTTACTGGGACTACAGGTGCCAACCACAATGCCCGGCTATAACCTAAAACTTTAAAATATAGATTCTTTCACCAGTCTTTTGAAGTAGCTTCAGGTTTTTCATGTAATTATTGTAAGATTGAAGTTTCTTGCCTCTAATGAATCATCTATGATTTTTTTTCATCTATGATTTCTTTTTTTTTTTTTTTTGAGACAGAGCCTCAAGCTGTCCCCCTGGATAGAGTGGTGTGGCATCACAGCTCACAGCAACCTCCAACTCCTGGGCTCAAGCGAGTCTCTTGCCTCCTCCTCCCCAGTAGCTGGGACCACAGGCACCCGCCACAACGCCCGGCTATTTTTTTGGTTGCAGCCGTCATTGTTGTTTGGCGAGGCTGGGCTGGATTCGAACCCACCACCTTAGGTGTATGTGGCTGGCGCCTTAGCCACTTGAGCCACAGGCACCAAACCAAAGATTTATTTACAGTGGAGCAGTAACTGAAAGATTTGTGAAACAATCTGAATACAGGATTATTCTAGATGGTTGTAGTGTTTGCACTCAAAGATTTTCCACCCAAACTTACTTCCCCCCCCCAAGACAATTTCACTCTGTCACCCTGGGTAGAGTGCCATGGCATCATAGCTCACAGCAATCTCAAACTCTTGGGCTCAAGTGATTCTCTTGCCTCAGCCTCCAGAGAAGCTGGGTCTACAGGCACCTTCTACAATGCCAACTAATTTTAGAGACTGGGTCATGTTCTTGCTCAGGCTGATCTCAAACTTCTGAGCTCACTCAATCCACCCGCCTTGGCCTCCCAGAGTACTAGGATTACGAGCATGAGCCACCGCCCCTAGCTTGAACTTGAATACTTTTTAAATAACACATATACTATGAAATCAGTTAAAATACACATTATCTTTGTACGTCTTTATCATTGTAACTATATGAAGGCATAGAAAGATATTTAGAATGATGTTATCCAAATGTTAATATTGTCTATTTTTACAATAGAGATTGTGTAAAGATTGGTGAGATTTAGTTGTTTGTTTTTTTTAATTTTCCCTCAGTTTTATTGAGGCATAATTGTCAAATAACAAAATTTAGAGGGTTATTTTTGCATTGCTTATTTACAGTGAAAATGTATTATTTTTCAGAAACAATAAACTGATATTTCCTCAAACAAAACATAAAACAAACCTTCAACACTTCTTTCCCTAGTCTTCAGGATAAAGTTCAAGCTTATGGATTCAAAATAAAAACCCAAACCTATCTTCCTTTACTCTCCCATTTAACAGGGGTGATCTCTCTTTAAGGAGAATTCCTTGAAAATTTCTACCTCTGCTCCTTTTGCCTAAGTCATTTTTACCATCTAGAACAGGCTTCCCATTTTTATTTGACTTAAGCAAATACAACCCATCCCACAAAACTCAACGCCTGGACCATCTCTTTTATTGGTCTCCCTAGATACCCCCAATATTTCTTAATTAAATGGTTAAAAGTATCCATGTAGAGAAGTACCAATATAGAGTTCTTACTTCCTCTGGATTTAGTTCTAAGAGGAACTATATAGTGGGAGACAAGAAAAGTTCTCTCAATTTAAGTCAATTCTAGATTGTGACTAATAAGGAGCCTCTTGAGTGTATTAAAATAAGTAATAAGAATTGAGAACTTGTGTAGCGCCTGTGGTTCAGTGAGTAGGGCTCCCGCCCAGTATACCAATGGTGGTGTGTTCAAATCTGGCCCCGCCCAAACTGCAACAAAAACATAGCTGGGCATTGTGGCAGGTGCCTGTAGTCCCAGCTACTTGGGAGGCTGAAGCAAGAGAATCGCCTAAACCCAGGAGTTGGAAGTTGCTGTGAGCTTTGATGCTATAGCACGCTACTGAGGATGATAAAGTGAAACTCTGTCTCTACAAAAAAAAAAAGGAGAAGAAGAAGTGAGAACTTCCGAAGTCTGAATTTCCAGGTAACTTCAAAAAGTACAGAAAGCTAATACGGTTCATATCAGTTCCTTGAATAGATGGTGTAATTCAGAGAACAATGGGAATATGAAGAAGTACCTGGATGCTTGCACATTTCAATTTTCTTTCCTTCTTTTTTTTTTTTTTGGTGGGCATCCACACTAATATGATTAATATTTCTGACTCAGGAAATAAAAATACTTTTGATCAATAAAAAATGTATAATATGTAGCCAGGCGTTGTGGTGGGCGCCTGTTGTCTCAGCTACTTGGGCGACAGAGGCAGGAGAATTGCTCAAGTTGGAGGTTGCTGTGAGCTGTGATGCCATAGCACTCTACCCAGGGCTACAGCTGGAGGCTCTGTCTCAAAAAAAAAAAGAAAAAGAAAATGGGTAGACATTTCATCCATTTGAAAGTGACTAAGGATATTAAAATCTTTTAGACTGAGAAACAAACAAAACAAACGATCTAGGCCAAGTGTGGTGGCTCATATTTATTATCCTGGCACACTGAGAGGCTGAGGCAGGAGGATTACTTGAACTCAGGATTCAAGACCAGTCTTAGCAAGAGGGAGACCCCCATAACTACTAAAACTACAAAAATTAACTGGGAGTTGGGGCAGGTACCTGTAGCCCTAGCTACTGGGGAGGCTGAGGCAAGAGAATTGCTTAAGCCGAAGAGTTGGAGGTTGCTGTGAGCTCTGAAGTGAGACTTTGCCTCAAAAAAAAGAAAAGAAAAGAAAAGAAAAGAAAAGAAAAGAAAAGAAAAGGAAAGGAAAAGAAAAGTATTAGTAGTAAATTACTATGTATTCCAAAAAAATTGCACAGCTCTTGTTAAAGCTATATTGATAGGTACTTTCTATTTTGGTTGCTGATACAATGCTATCTTTCTTTTTCTAATATTATTTTGTAATTCTTTTTTATATAGAAATATAAGTGATTTCGTATAGTTATTTTGAGGTTAGCTACATTGCTGAATTTTTCTATTGTTTTTGGTAACTTGCAAGTAACTTGGTAACTTGGAAGTAATGAGATTTGTATTTTTTTTACAAACCATTGGGATTTTTAAGTTACCATAATTGTACTAGCTAGGATCTTCAACTTTACTAGGAGTGTGGTAATGAGTACACTTATCTCATAATTGATTTGTAGATAACGCTTTTGTTTCCTCATAAACTTGATA
>CAUYTI010002062.1:0-26145 GCA_963575145.1 Galago senegalensis | reverse complement strand
GGCTGAGGGAGAGAGAGAGGGCTGGGGGAGAGAGGGGGCTGGGGGAGAGAGAGGGGGCTGAGGGAGAGAGAGGGGGTTGAGGGGGAGAGGGGGCTGAGGGAGAGAGGGCTGGGGGAGAGGGGGGGCTGGGGAAGAGAGGGGGCTGGGGGAGAGAGGGGGCTGAGGGAGAGAGAGAGGGCTGGGGGAGAGGGGGGCTGGTGGGGAGAGGGGGCTGAGAGGGAGAGGGGGCTGGGGGAGAGAGGGGACTGGGGGAGAGAGGGGGCTGGGGGAGGAGGCCACCTGGAGGGAGGTGGGGGCTCCACTGCAGGGAGGGGGGGAGGAGGCATCCAGGCAGGTGCAGGCTTTGAGGATAGAGTAGTGAGGAAGGTCCTACCCTCAAGGTGACCATGGTATAAGAGGGAAAACAAAGCACAAAAACAAATGAACAAATAACATAATTTTCTGCACCGGGAAGATAAAAGAGAGTGATACTCTAAAGCAGGAGTTAGCAAATCCAGCAAACCACCTGTCTGGGTACAGGTCCCAAACTAACATTTTAAGTGATTGAAAAAATCAAAAGCAGGTTAACGCTTTGCGACACAGACAAAATTCGAGTTTCAGTGTCCATAAATAGAGTTTAATTAGAGCACAGCCATCATTTACCAATTGTCTCTGACTGCCTGTGTTCAACAGTAACTGAGTTAGACAATCCTGGCAGGTACAGCCTGGACCGTGAAGACATAGACAGTTACTGTATCGAAAAAGTTTGCCAACCTGTATACCAGAGTCACAGGGATTGCAATGGGAGCATGGGCTACTCTGAAAGACCAAGGCCATGTGAAAGCTGAAGGCTGATAGAGAGGAAGCCTGCGGGAAGGGGTTCCTAGCAGAAACTGCAGGGCAGAGATGTCAACATGGAAGTGAGGCCAGTGAGCTCAGTCACTGACGGCCAGCTCTGTGCCAAGCGCTGTTGTAGCTTCTGAACATAGAGCAGGGGGCAGATAGAAGTTCCCTGCCCTCTTTTACCTTAAATTTCAGAGGACAGGGTGAACCATAAATCCCTGTGGAATAGAAATAAATAAATGTTTAATGTCAGATGGTATGAAATGCTAAGAAGAAAAATCAATCAGGAAACAGGTTAGAGGGTGAAAAGGTGGTTACTTCACATGGGTTTATCAGCAAAGGCCCATGTGAAGAAAAGACTCACTATGGAAATGAGGGGAAAGTTGCATGATAGTCTCCCTGAGAGTGTTCCCAGCAGTGAGACAAGTGCAGAGGTCCAGGGACAGGGATGGGCTTGGCGTGTCTGGAGAACAGGAAGATCAGTGGGACCTGTGTGCAAACAGCAATGTTAAAAGGGTGCCATAAGAAGTCAGAGAGAGGCAAACAGCCAATCTCAGGGGGGCTGGACATCACAGTGACATAATCTGCTTTACGCATTCAGAAGACAACTCGGAAAGTGGCAAAATGTGGTGGTAAGACGAAAGTGGCATTTAAAAGGTGTGATCTGGCAGTGAGTTTGAAAGCCCTAAACTATGGTTGGAGCTTTGGAGAAAGGCCAGGTTCTGGATGTTTGCAAAGCTAGATTCAACGTGATCTGGGGTCTGCCTGGACGAGAAAGGAAGCATCAGAGATGCTGCGGGGGTTGAACTTCCTTGCTGGGAGGACTGCGTCCCATGCCCCCACCCAGGGAATCTGAAGGAGGAAATGTTTTGAGAGCCGTATGTTGGTTCTTGGTCTAGAATCCAACTTCCCACAAAGTTGGGCTCTGTGGTGGCAGGCTAAGAGCAGGGGCCGGGAGATCAGTGACACTGTGAGGAAATCGGGCCAGGTGGCCATGGCGCTGAGGAGAAATGGGTGCATTCTAGATACGTTCTGAGAGAGAGCTGGCAAAACTTTCTGACAGATTGTGTATTAGCTTTCTACCGCTGCGTGGCAAACTGTCACACACCAGCAGCTCAGAACCATCACATGTATTTATTATCTCATCATTTCTGTAGGTCCTGGGTTCAAACACAGTTTAGCTGAGCCCTCTGCTTAGGTCTCACAAAGCTGCGGTTGAAGTGCTGGCTAAGCTGGGTGCCTTTTTGGAGCTCAGTGCCTTATACTAAGCTCACATGATTGTTGGTAGAAATCAGTACCTTGTAGTTACAGGACAGAAGTCCCTGTTTTCTTGCTAACTTTAACCAAGGGGCCACCCTCAACCTGTAGAGGTTCTTGCAGTTCTCTGCCACATGGCCCTGTTGAAACAGAGAGCTGACTTTCTAAGGCCAGCAGGAGATTGTCCTGTTTGCTAAGTCAGAGACATAAAATGCAACATAATCACAGGAGTGGACATCCCATCACAGTTGTTCTATAGGCTAAAGGCAAGTTGAAGTTTCTCCTGCACTAACAGGAAGAGGATTATACAAGGGGGTTATCTTTAGAATTCTTCCTACCACTGATCAGTTGTAGGATACAAGAAAAGGAAAAATCTTAAGGGTAACTCATAGGTCTTATGAACTGAAGCATTCGGGTGGAAAGTGAGGTCTTTTTGTTGTTGTTGCTTGTTTTTTGTTTTTGAGACAGAGTTTCATTGTGTCACCCTCAGTAGAGTGCCATGAGGACGTAGCTTATAGAAAACTCAAACTCTTAAACTCAAGTGATCCTCTTCCCTCTGCTGAGGTCCTGCCCCAGAGGCAGGGTCCTTTAAGACCTGTGGATCTTGGCTCGGCACCTGTAGCACAGTGGTTATGGCACCAGCCACATACACCAAAGCTGTTGGGTTTAAACCTGGCCTGGGCCAGCTAAACAACAATGACAACTGCAACAAAAAATAGCTTGGCATTGTCGGGGGCACCTGTAGTCCCAGCTACTTGGGAGGCTGAAGCAAGAGAATCGCTTAAGCCCAAGAGTTTGAGGTTGCTGTGAGCTGTGATACCACAGCACTCTACTGAGGGTGACATAGTGAGACTCTGTCTCAAAAAAAAAAAAAAAAAAAGGAACTGTGGGTCTGGCGGTGGCCAATTGAAGAAATATAAAGTTAGAAATGATGAGAAAGAAAGAGACAAGATACACAGAATAGAAATTTTCAAAGATGGGGACTCAGGGAATCACCACCCACTTGTGGGGTTCTGGCAGTGACCCCCAGTGTCATTTCTGCTTGTCTTTTATTGAAGACTATTTCTTCATTAGCCCAAGGGGTAAGTTGAGGAAGGGAACAAAGAAGCCAACAGTTTCTGAGTGAGCATATCAGCTCCTATTGTTTCTATAATCATTAACTTTAAGGGTCTGAGCAGCCTTGAGAAATCTGGAACCCAAACCTTATGTGGGGGCAGCCTCCTGTCTGAGGTCACACACACAGATTCTCCACTAGTTCACTGTGGAGTTAAACACCACTGGCATCAATCTCCTCTGAAGAATGGGTAGGAGAGAGGAATTTTCCTCTTATCACTACCACAGATGATCTTCCTCTAGGATAAGGGATATAAGCCCTCCTACCCATACTTCAGGGCTCCAGCTGTTCCCTTGATCTCTGCCCCAGGCAAATACGAATCTCCACAATGGGTATTTGCTTTGTCTGTTTACTGGGCAGGAAATGGCCTAGTTAATGTATCTTTCCAGGCCTTGCCACAGCATCTTCTGTGGCCATTATTCCTCAGAATATGTATAGACCCAACAGGATGTTAGTAAGCTATATCCCTGATGGGCCAGAGTTCTCAGAAAAGTGTGAGAGCCAAACTAGTTCCATTTTGTTGTTTACAGCACAAGATTCATTCTTGGCTGTTTACAGCACAAGCCCCATTCCTGGCTGTTTACTGCATAAGTTCCATTCATAGCCCCTCCACCCCAACCTCTGCCAGTGAAACCTGCAGGGCCACTCCCTGCTGCCTTCCTCCACCCCAGGTTGCACAGCCACTGCGCTGTAAACTGAGTCACCTTAGGCAAACAGCTGCTATAATAAACAATAAGTTTCTATTACCTTGAAGTACAGATAATCAGGCTGCACCAACTCTAGCCCCCGGTTAAGGGACCCTCCCACCCCTCACCTGTGCCAATCCAAATTCACCTTTACTAGTGAAATCATCAACTACCAATGCAAATCCTCCTTTACTTCCTCCTTTACTAATGAAATCACCAACCACCAATGAAAAGTGTACTCGTATCCAACCCTACCCCTCTTGCTTTCTGTACCCCATAAAAACTTGCTCCACCCGGGGTTCGAGGCTCTTCCTTGGTGTGTACACTAGGAGAGTCCAAACCCGGGTTTGAATAAAAACCTCACCTCATGCCTTTTACATCGGAGTGTGTCTCGGATTCGTCTGTTTGGGCTGTTTGGGAGAATTTTCGGACCTAACAAAAGCAGGAGACTTGCTCAAATAAGAAATTGAGCAGCGGCTGGTTTAAAGGTAAACTAGCTGACCTTTGTTCCAACTCACTCAGCTTACTTTTTAATTTTTCCCTTTTTCTGGGGGTGTTTTCCTTTGCCAAGAATGTGGTCTTCAGTCTCCATTCTGCCTGCAGCCTCAGCCTCCCAAGTAGCTGGGACTACAGGTGCCTGCCACAATACCCAGCTATTTTTAGAGATAGGGGTCTCCCTCTTGTTCAGGCTGGTCTCAAACTCTGGAGCTCAGGTGATCCACCCCCTTCAGCCTCCCAGAATGCTAGGATTACAGTCATGAGCCACTGGCCCCAGCCAATAAACTCTTTCTATAATGGGCCAGATAGTAAATGTTTTGGGCTTGGCAGGCCCTATGATTTATGTTGCAGCTGTTCACCTCTGCCATAAAGCAGTCTTAGATAACACAGAAATGATCAAGCACGGCTGTATTCTGATAAAACCTTCCTAATGGACACTGAAATGTGAATTTCATATAATTGTCACATGTCATAAAATGTCAGTCTTCTTTTTATTTTATTCAACAATTTAAAAATATAAAAAATTATTCCCAGCCTGCAGGCCGTAGAAAAACTAGTGGCAGGCTGCATTTGACTACAATTTGCCACTCCCTGTCCTCGACCATACACAGCAACTTGGAGTGGGAGAGGGAAGTGTGCAGCCAACAGAGCAAGCGTGTTCAGTTCACATCAGCTCCACAATGACTGAGCACGTGATATGTACTCGGGCACTATGCCCAATGATTCTAAGTTATTCAGAGATCAAGTGAATTTACTGAGTAAAAACTGAAAAGACATCTCAACAAGATCTCCATGTGGCTCATAAAATGATCTCACATTTGCATCAGTTAAGTATATGCTATTAAACTCCCCCACCCATGAAAGTAACCGGCTTTGCAATACAGAGTGTGTTTCAAAGGCAAAGGAAAATAACCCATGGAGCCTGCTCAGTGCAGTATTTTTAAACATCTATAACTTTGTTATTTCAAAACCAAATTTCTTCAAACAAGGCAAAGCACACATTCCTTAGTCAGGGTTATGTACCAGGGATGCCAAGTTTAAAATTTCCAAACAAAGCTGCTTTTGAGTAATTCAAAGACGAAAAAGCATTTGAAAAATTTCTGAGCTGCTAAAAAAAATAGCTTTTTTTTCACCTTTAGATAACTCTGAAATGAGTAAATGGACTTACGTTTACCTTCCAAAATAAATCCATTTGGGGCTGAAACTGAGAATGAGAACCACAGAAATCCTCCGTGGATTCCATTCATTGCTCTTGGTGCCAGGAACTTGAAAGAAGAAAGGACTGGGAATCAGAAACACTGATTTTCTAACTCTCAGTTGGCAGCAACCCATTCTCAGTTACATTCTCTGTAAAAGCAGGCCGCAAACAGACACCTGGTAGGATACAGGAATATCACCATGATTAACACCTGTGCTGATGCAATGACCACCACCACTACCACCCCCCCACCCCCGGCCATTAACCTGATGAGTCAGAGCCCAAAGTGAGGAGGGCTTCTACACAAGGGGAAGTCAGGGTAGAAAGGTCCAGGCAGGAGTAGGGGCCTATTCTGGGGGGTCAGAGCCTGATCAGAATGAGCACCCATGTGATAGGAGTAGACAGTGGGGGAGGTCAAAGATGAGAAGGGCTCCAACCCTGGGAAGGGGAGAGTAGTGTGACAAGGGAAATTTAGTTACACATGGTCAGGGGAGGGTGGGGGAGGCTGATGAAATAAGTGAATACATTAGTATATGAGGACCAACTTTCTTAATGGAAGAGAAAGAATTTGTAAATATGGAAAAAGAGAAAATTCTAATATACCCTGTGTTTTTCTTGATTTGGTTTTGTTGAGACAGGGTCTTGCTCTAATTGCCTAGGCTAGAGTGCAGTGGCATCATCATAGCTCACTACAGCCTCAAACTTCTGGGCTTACGTGATCCTCCTGCCTCAGCCTCCCAAGTAGCTGTGATCACAGGTGCATGCCACCATGCCTAGCTAAGTCTTCTATTTTTTTTTTTGTTTTGTTTTGCAGAGATGGAGTCCCTAACACCTGGGCTCAAGTGATCCTCCTGCCTTGACCTCCCAAAGTGCCAGGATTATAGGAATGAGCCACAATGTGAACTCATGGCTTATAATGTACATAATACATAAATAGCAGTACTAGAATAGCTATAAATCTGTGGGTGTGGACATGTGTCTGTGGATGTGTACATACAAATATGCTCCACTAAGAGAGCATAAGAGCAGCAATACCCCAAAAGCAAACAGCACACAAGCATTCCGGCCTTTACTTCTAATTATCATTTTCTACTAAAAACAGTTAGGATCCCTTGGAGAAATGGCCATTTCTGGCCACAGCACAGAATGCATAAGCCAAGATTGTAACCAGAGGCAAGGAAGTGCTCAAAGAAAGCACAGTCATGACAAAAGAACACAGGAGCCACACCAGAGGGTTCCCTACTGACCAAATCTGGGGTAGTTTGAGCATCAAAGTAAATAGCAATACTAACATATGATAGCCCACTGAATACTACATAAATAGGAAACATGAGTCTGTTCAGATATTTATTATTGAATTAAAAGTTTGATAAGGGGGTGGGCACAGTGGTTCACACCTGTAATCCTAGTACTCCGGGAGACTGAGACAAGAGGATTGCTTGAACCCAAGAAAATGAGGTTTCTGTGAGCTATGATGATGCCACAGCACTCTAGCCTGGGGCAACAGAGTGAGACTCTGTCTCAAAAAAAAAAAAAAAAAAAATTCATGAGGGCTGGGAGGTTTATATAGTTCCAAAGTAATTCTCTAGGTCAATGTTTTTCAACCTTTTTATCTTATGGCACACTTGAACCTATAGTTAAACTTCCCTGGCACACTTAAATTAGGTTGATCAAAAAAAGAGTAAAAACAAGAATATACTTACTGTGCTGGAACTTCTTTTGAGTATAACTTGATTAGGAATCATTAGAAATTTTCACAGCACACCTAAGATCCTCTCATGGCACACTGGTTGAATATCACTGCTCTGGACTGTAAACTCCTTGGGAGAAATATCTGCCTCACTATTGCCTAACAGCAGAGTGGTCCCTGGGCAGATACATGAAGGACACCCTACCTGGTTCCAGGACCCTCTTCCTCCACATCTAGGATGGGCTGCACTCTCCAGTCCACTAAGTAACCTGTGTGCAACTTCAGATTTTAGGGTGGCGCCTATGGCTCAAGGAGTAGGGCACCAGCCCCATATACCAGAGGTGGTGGGTTCAAACCCAGCTCCTGCCAAAATCAGCAAAAAAAAAAAAAAAAAACTTCAGATTTTAGAGGTCGCGACTGGCTTTTCCCCCCCTTACTTCCAATTACCAAGCAGTCTAAGTGTGAATGAGATTTCATTATTAAATACCACATTCAGTTATCTTGAATTTTTTTATTGATACTGACTTTCCCTTTTCCCTTCTCCCAACACACCAAATCAAGATTTTAATATAAGCATCACATGGTGTGATTGAATTAAAATATCGCCAACATGAAAAAGAAGCAATATATTTAACGAACCATAAAAATTTTGCCAAAATTTTGAAATAACTGGATAATTTTTAATAAATCCAAAATCAATTTAGAAGAGAGCTGGGAAGCTGTCCCGCCCCCACCCACTGCCAAGGGTGAAGTCTGCGGTCCTTATTGTCCTGCCCTGGCTCACCCCTGCCCTGGCATGTTTGGCTTTGACTCTTTTGATCACAAGGAACAGAGATCAACTCTGGTTGCCTCAGGAAATGAAAGTTTATTGTAAGAATTTGCATGGTAATAAAGAACATGGGGATGGCAGCCAAAAAGCCAGTCTTCAGCACAATTCAAGAAAAGATGAACAACCAGGCCCCATGGGAGAAACTGAAGTGGACGCAGGACTAAAGCGTTGTTCTGAATCCAAACTGATTCAAAGGATTTCAGGAGAAAGCTTTCTGGGTTCCTTCTGAGGCTCTGCCCTTAACCTCTCTGCCTCTCAGCTAGTCTTCTGCTGCCCTGCAAGTCAGACCACCCCTCCTTCCACAATGACAAGTAACTTCATCTCTCTTCTCCCTCATTCGTCTGTCTATTCATGGATCCAGCTTCCTTAAAACCCTGCTTTGTTCACGATACCTCATGACGTAACAGCTCTATGTCAAGGGTATTTTTTTCATCCTTAGTTCCCAACCATTGCTGGAAGTTGTCTTGCTCCCCAATTACACAGGCCTAAGGGTAAAACTCCGATGGGGAAGCCCTTAATGGTTAGTCAGAGCATCCCAGTCGCTTAAACATGGACCACCAGCCTTCAGGATGTTGCTTCTCAGCTGTGCCTGGGAGGACAGACACATGGCCAGGCACGAGTGGCCTGGGAGGTCAGCCCACCGCAGAAGCGAGAACGAGATTGAGACAGTTTCCCTGAGAAGGAGCTGTGAACAGGCCCAGAGCACAGTTTACATGTTCAATACTCAGCACTTAGCACTGATGTGTTTGTTTAATATTTTCACAACTGTATTGTGTTATAACTGGCTTCCTTTGTAATCTCAGATGCTTTATTGTCTTCTTCTAAAATCATGATTCTGAGAAGGCTCCCACAAGTTTCACCAGACTGCCAAAAGGATCCATGGCACACGCAAAGAAAATTGATATCTCTTGCTGGAAGCTCTGGTCTCCTCAAGGGTGTGGATTGTGTTTCATTCTCTACAGAGCCTTTAAGGCCCCACACAATGCCTAGAGCAGACTAGGCATGAAGCCTTTGTGGAAATGAGAAATATTTAAATCCTCACCACCAAACACTGGGCCTGGCCCATGGAAGACACTCAATGGAAGTTTTTAAATAAATAACTCAACCTCTGAAGCCCCAATGTGCTGGCCCATGGCCTCTTTCCTCAAGTCTCATCGAGTTGACTCTGCATTCCAGCAGACTGAAGCAAGGAATCATTTGTCAAGTAGGCTGGTACACTATCAACAACCAATTTTTACAACAATGCAAAAATCCTCAGTCACTCGTAAATTACTTCAAGATAAACACGAGGCCTTGAAGTGAAGTGCTGCCAGATTAATGAACAGTGCCAGAATCTAATGAGCGGCTTCTAAGGTCTGGAGGGCCTCCTCCGCAGGGAATTCTCCAGGACTGGGGATGGGCCTGTTATTTAGCCCTCCGTGTTCCAGGCCCGGCACAGCACATATTTTCAAGCCAGCTGGTGAGGGTTAGTGAGGCAATCTGAGGACTTGGACAGATTGCTCTGTGTGCTGGGTTAACTGGCTCATATGGAGACCAAACTGTGAGCTTGATTTTTGTAATCATCTGGCCCACCTGAATGGATTCAGAGCCTCCTAGTACAGGAGCATAGCAGGGAAGAGGTACTCGGGAAGTCATTCTAACACAGAGCTCTGCAGAGAGAGAATTCTTTGTTGTTGTTTTTTTTATTTCTTATAGCATAACTATGTAGATTAATGCAATCATGGGGTACAGTATGCTGTTTTCATATACATTTTGAAGTACTTTCATCAAACTGGTTAACATAACCTTCATTTTCTTATTGAGTTAAAACGTTCATACCTTATGGCCACCTGTATTTAGCTTATTTTTAATATTCTGCTATTATTAACTTTGCTAGAATGTCTTTTTCCATAGCTACTATCCCAGCTTGATTAATTAATGACATACCTCCCTAGGCTTAGGAAGAAATAACAGATACTGACCTTTGCAAATCTGTCAACATAGTTTATCAAGAAATAGGCCAATACGTATTACTGTCATATCCATATGCCTCAAAAAAGGAAAACCACTGTTGTTCACTGAAAGACCATATATGTATGTGTGTGTGTGTGCATATTATATGTGTATATATATATATATGAGACAAAATATTTTGAAAACCGACTTTTAACAATGAAATGAGGAATATGGAGTTACAAATAGTCCAAGGCCTTGAGTGGAAGCACCTGCCAAAGATTCACCAATTATGAATTAGCTATTATCTTAAAAGTCCTCTTTGCTAGAATTTCCATGGCCATAAAAGTAAGGCAGGTAAGGTATCATCTCATTCCCTTTGAGTTGAACCAAAACTGCAAAAACTTAAAAGATTTCTCTACTAGATTTGGTTTCCCAACATGGAGCCTACACAAAACAATCTGTAGCTAATCAGACGCCTTGGGGAAATCAAATGTGAAAGTCCCTGACGCTGTTTGGTGAAGCTGTCCCTCGCCTCCCCTTCTGCATGTACCCCACACTGGGATCAGAACAGTTTGGGGAAAAATTAGCCAGAACACATGCCAGTTTTCATGTGGTTTCACATCGTTTGTGGACACTAAGCCCTTGTTCCAAGTTAGGGCCGTCCTAGCATGCCTTCTGCAGAACTCTTAAAGGAGAAGTTGGCTGGAGGAATTTTATGCAGGTCGAGAATGATCCAGTCTCTAGAGGTCTGAATCCGAAAAATAAAAACACTGCAAGTTTTAATCTGACTCTCACCAGAATGAAAAACCATCTAAATGCTCCCCAGGGGCCTTAAATTGGTATGTTTCCAAAAATGCTATGCTGTGGGAAACACTAATATTAAATAAATAGCCCCTCTCTTCTTCTCCACCAACATCTGAGAAAAAAAAATCGCCAATGTGGAGCTGTGAGTCTGTTTCAAGTTGCTAAAACTGACATAATCAAAACCAGAACTTTTCTACATTCCTTAGCAAATTAACAATGTTTATCATTAGTCACTACATTCAATTCCACTTAATAAACAGGTGCCTTAAGTTTAAGAACCAGGTCAGAGGCTGAAGGTAGTTCCTAGAACAGAAAGATGAGGGTACATAATTGAGGGGAAGAGTCATCCAGGAAAGAAAAGGGGGAGGAGTCAGAAAGGCCTATCTGAGAATTCACAGAGGAAAACCCAAGCCTCGCCAGTGGAAAGGTCCCCGGCAGTACAGCAAATGCGTTTCAAATCAAACCATGCATTCACTAGATCCTTCTCTTCCAATCTTTTGTTTTCTCTTGGCCTGAGCAAAAGTCCTTTGTAAAACTTTCACAGGTCAGATGGGGAGGAAAGAGGAGACGGAGAAGCAGGCAGGGAGGAGGAAATGAGAGGGAGTCCCCGCTGGCCAAGTGGGCAGAGGCTGCCTGCCTCCCTGGAGAGAGAAGGAGGTGGGAGGGACAGAGAGCCACAGAGAGAAAGGGGCCAGTTCCCTTGCAAGATGGGGGCAGGGGAGGCCCCTTCTCAGAAAACTGGGAGAGATTTTGGTGGTGATGTCAGAAATGGAGCATCTGCCTTCTAAGGACTTTGCCTGCCAACTGGCATAGGGAGCACAGTCCTGAGTGCCAATTCTCTTTGTAATAAGGAAAGGCAGGAAATGGGCAGGGAGCAGTAAACTCGGTAGGAAAAGCCACATTAAGGGCCTGGAAGAGAGGCAAAGGGGAAACCACGTGAATCTCGGTACCCTCAGAGGGGAGCCATCCATGTCTCATGTTGGCAAAACAAAGACACCAGGACACCGAAGCCCCACAGTTCTGTGAGGGGGCCGTGGTGATCACTGTTTTCCAGTTGAAGACACTATCACCCGGAAATAAGTAATGCACTTGACTTCCAGTCAATGATTCTTTTCTGCCACAACTGAGCAGCTTCTCGGGGGCACGTCTGCACTTGCCAGTACTACCCTGCTAACCTATGTATAGGGTTTCAGAACCCCATACGTACTTCAGGGAAGCACAGACCAATCTTCAAACACCCTACATGTTTTCCTGACTCTGAGTCTTTGTTCATGCTATTTCTACCACTTCCGAACTCTCTGGCCCAACATGGACTGTTAGAATGTCGCCCACATCTTTCAAGGCCTAAAGCTGTATGTTGTCTCTATTTCTTCTATGACCTTCTTATCGCGATTCTTTGTATTACAGATTATTTTGCATACATTTCTTCTCCCACACTCAATAACTTTGAATTCATTTGAATGTCTAGTATAACTCTTTGGAGAGTAAGGAAATTAGTTTTGAATGAATAGTATAGTAAAAAATATCCTATGAGTTCTTAATAGGCATATTCTTGTCATATTAAGTGAAAAAAAATTCCCCAAGCCACAAAGACAAAGAAGATTCTCTTTACATTTGGTGTGAGAGTTTACCAACTGAATACTATATCCCATTTTTATGGAAAATTGTATCTATTTTACACACACTGATCTAACATTTCGTATGTGTGGTTGTGAGGCTGTTGAATTCATTGAAATTAATATCTTTTTTCTTTTTGATACAGAGTTTTACTCTGTCACCCTGGGGTTGAATGCCATGAGTGTCGTCGTTATAGCTTACAGCAACCTCAAACTCTCTGGGCTCAAGCAATCCTCATACCTCAGCTTCCTGAATGGTTGGGACTACAGTCAACTGCCACAACACTGGGCTAATTTTTCTATTTTTAGTACACATGGGGTCTTGCTCTTGCTCAGGCTGGGCTCCAACTCCTGAGCTCAAGCAATCCTCCCCTCTTGGCCCCCCAGAGGGCTAGGATTACAGGTGTGAGCCACCATTTTTAGTCATCCTATCTTTATTGAATTTATGAGTTATATATCTAAATACAGAAGCTAATACTCTTTTTAAAAAACTATATAGTTAGATAATATAAAAAAATACATGTGGGGTGGTACCTGTGCCTCAAGGAGTGGGTTGCCAGCCCCATATCCTGGGGGTGGCAGGTTCAAGCTCAGCCCTGGCCAAAGCCACAAAAAAAAAAAAATACATGTGAAGATTGTCCCATATCTAGTTGTACACAATTATAGACTTTTATTGATTAAAACATAGGCGCTAAACAAAGCTTCAAGCTCCCTTTGATTTCGGTCATGATTTGGACTAGGATCCATATTTCCCTTACTTATGGATGTCGTGTGCTCAGTGCTAGAGAACAACTTCTTCAGCATATTTGACAGAAGCTTTCATCCAAATCCTTTCCACCAAAGGAAAGTGGGAAAAAACACTTGCAAGAGTCATCATTTGGGTACTTGACTTCACTATCACTACTCTCCCTTTTAACTTCATGCTCAGTAAATTAGGCCTTAATCTAATGACACAATTATGCCATTTCATTTTTATCTGTGACTTATTGCTTTAGAATTGAGTCAAATTTAAAAAAAATAATCAAAGGCATTAATTTCTCCTCTACCTAATTAGGCCTGCAATGCCTTCCATAAATGGCATTCAAATGAATAAGATGTAGGTTCTATACACAAGACACAGCAATGAAACCATTTTGGAACTTAAATTTAGATTTAAATTGGTATTTAGAGTTAATCCTCACTGAATAGGAAACACTAAAAATAAGGCAAGCCTAAAAAATACCAAGCAATTTGGCCTTATTCAGTATAGCAGGCCTACTCTTTTTTATTCACAAGTAAACATTTTGCAACACAAAAATTCTCCCTTCAAATCCAAACACTAAGAAGAAAGTAGACTTAATTACTCAAGGAGGAATGCGCTTTCTCCTGGGTTAGTAGGTTATCAATGTACACAGCTCAGGGAACTTCCCTAATGGCTCCCCTTCCAGAGCCCTTGGCCTCCAACCTCTGTTCCCTCCTCCCTCATCCATCCTCTCTCCAGCTCTCAGATGACAAGAGCAAACAACTTTGCCAATTGTATTAAAAGCAGTTTTCCACATTGGGAAAGACAAATATTGACCACAATGATAGAGTTTAGGGCTCTGGCCTCACTTTCCCTACAGGAGTAAATTCAGTAGAACTCTTTAATTCAAGTCCTTGACCACCTGACTCCTTAAGTATCCTAGGCAGGCAGTCTGCAGTCTTCTCAGTAACCCAGCAAACCTTTGAAGCCTTCTCTCTGTCATCCCTCTGTTCATACCCAGTAAACTTGAAATTCAACATTTGCTATACACTAGTAAGAGAACATTTATTGTGAAAGATTCAAAAAGTACAGAACCTATTCATAGAAAGCTCTCTGGCATTCAAAACAAATGTGTAATAATGAATAATAATAGCATTGTCTCTGAAAGCAAGAGCATGCAAATATAGCTATGAATTAAAAATAAACTCCTGGCAGTGCCATATGTGCCCTAAAGGAAATAAATGAAGTTTTATGTTGCTTCTGAATATTAGGTGTTACTATTTTACTTCATTATCTTTAAATGGAATTTTTCATAAATTTAAGATTATTTTGGATTTGAAGATCCACCAGTATGTAATAGAGAATATTAACCTTAGCCTTTTAAGATAACGTAGATCCATGAATTTTAACCTATTTCTCTGTAGCTTTCTCGCTTGTCAATCACTAGCGAAAGAGAGGCTTTTATGTACATCTGACAACCAAGCTTTCTTCTCTGGTCCTGCCTGCCTTTCATCCCCAAACTTGGGGCTATTTTTATTTTCACTTGCGAGTACTAAGACCACTTCCACACGTCCTTTAGAATGCACTGCTTTTGCTGACGATGTCTTCAGGAATTACAGAGGTACCTTTTAAAAAAATTTTTGCTGTAAATATGTAAATGGTATTTGGAAAAAGCATATTTAAATATGTGATTTTTAAGGAACAGCTATGAAGTTTGTAAAATTCAGTATCCCAAGAGTTTGTGTGAATTGGGGGAACGAATCTCAGAAATACTTAACCAAATTAATGAATCATCAGTTCCCCACCGGCTTCCACAAGCTGTGCTCTTTAAAACACAGAATATGGGCTCTAAGGACCACTGGTCTGACTTTGTGTGCCATGTCTTGCATTTTCCTGATCTGAACGCAGAACTAAAGTATTTTAGCAGCTATGAGCTGGCACAAATCCATTGCTTCCTAGCTCAAAATGCATAATTAACCAGAAAGCTAGCGGCTGAGCAGCTAAACAGACAATCCAAAAAGGGTCCCCATGCTATGCAAAGTAACACGCCATGGAGATTTTTTGTTTTATAGACAAGTTGTACCCAAGCAATTGGAAAAGACTCATTTTTCCTTTTTCAAATCCAAAGAAAGCTTACGTGTAACAGCAATTATCTCTGTTTGTCAGACACTTGAATCCAGAAGTGGATTTATAATCCCATGAAAATTCTGTAATTTGCTGAACCACTCCCTGCTCCATCCCAAGCCCCACAGGCTACACCTCATTTTAGCAGAGAATTGGAATCAAGGATGTACATGAAGTAGTCCTCCTAGGGCAGAATGGGAAAAGTGCCAGGAAAACATGCCTCTCAATTTCCATAAGAAATACCCCAATTACTGGACAGAACGTGAAATTTCAAGGCACAAATGAATTCCATTCTTATTACCCAGTGGAGAAGATTTTGGGGCCGGATTAATGGCTTAGACTTAGGATAGGCTGTATACCCACATTTGCTAAAGCAATGCCTGCAAGGAAAATGAAAATAAATATGGGAATCATTGTGGATCAACTTCAAGGAATATCTTAAATATACACTGCTTAAGAAAAGTGCATGTTTCCACATCTTGTAAATGGCAGAATTTAAGAGTTTATTTTTTTTTTAATACAATGGGTAAGTCCTGAGTTGCCTCCTTTTCAATCACATTCTACTAACCATAAACACTTGAGAGATTCCATGACCCCAGTCCATGTTCCAATTTCTGACAAAGAGAAGGTGCTTTGCCTTTGAACTTGTGCTCTGTAGCACTTCCATGATGGGTTATGGTTGACCTGGGGGTGTCTCTTTTTTAGAACTATCAACTATCTCAATCTTTAATGATTTTAATGAAGTGCATTGTTTACACTTGAGCTAACAGATGTTTTATTTCTTCCTTATCCATTTTTTCTTTCCTTTTCCTCCCATTCAGGTCAACCCATGAACACTCCAGTTGTAAATTACTCTGTATTAATAAACTTTTACCTGATACCTAATTTACATTTCCACAAATTTGCCTATTCCTTGAAAATAATTAGCATGAGTTTGAAAGCTGAGTCCTCAAAGACTACTACAATCGTGATAAAATCATTTTGTCTCTCATCACTGTACGCTATACAAACATCATCCTCTTTCTATAATACTGAGCTTCAAAATGTTTTGCCAACTTCATAAGAAAAATGCATTAATATTGGATTCATCTGTTGTCAGTTGCCTTTATAAAATATGTATAAACTTAAATGCACACACACACACAGAGACTCTGGTTTTAAAATTCTGCATATCCTTAAAAATTTATTCATTTAAGCCAGAGATTATGTGAAATATGATCTCCCTTTAGAGAATTTTCTTCTTGATGGGCAATGTAAAAAAAACAGAATATATCACCACTTTTGGGGTTTTGTGGATTCCTGGACTTTCCAAATATTTAACGAATGCATAGTTATCTTTCCAAGATGCTAGAATGTCCCCCAGGCAATTTTAATAGAACACTGGATATATAAATGCTATAAGGGGGTCTTAAGACTTCCAAACAGGTTGTAGAGTTATCAAGATACATCATTTTTCGTTCTAGACAGGTGAGGATAAGACACATGGTTTGGGATGAAGTCTAAACACTATAGCATGCTAGTAAACCAGGGGAGCAGAGTGTCTTCCTAGACCAAGAAGACCAACAAGAGGCATCTGGGGGAAGCCAAGGCTCTCTACTACTGTATGTGAAGTGCTGAGGATTTGGCTGCAAAGATAGCAGCATGCTGCTGCATTTCTACCTAACCCTATAAGCTAACCACTGTCAGCTCATCCCCTGTTAGTTTCAAGCCAAAGCATTTTGTGGGCCGCTTCTCTGAAGCTTTGAGATATCTGCAGAAGGACCTATCTTCTCAGACCACTACAGGAGGCTTAAATAGTACACACACACACACACACACACAAGGTGGCTATAAAGTCCATGTGCAATTTAAAATTGCATTTGAACTTTATAGCCATCTTGTATACACACACACACACACACATATATGTACATATGTACATATATATAAGCATATGTTATATGCTGACTGTATATACCTAATACAGTAATAAGACAATCCACTCTTTGCTGTGTTCTCCAAATTTCTCCCCCATAGTTTTCTTACTTCAAGGTGACAATACAAAGAGTGGACTGAATGACGAGGCTTGGTGGCTTTAGGCCCAGTTCTGCCCCTTCCTAACCATGTGATCTTAGTAAGCCACTCCCCAGATTTCTCAAGAACTGTTTCCTCATCAGTGAAAGGAGATGCTGACGCAGATGCTTTCTATGTTTCTTCAGATTTCAATCGTTTCTTCTTTCTTGGTAGTTTTCTCTCTCCCTGCCTTGCTTATATTTATTTTTCCATTTTTATTTTGTGCATTGCGAATCCTTTCCCTAAGTGAAGACTTTCCCTCCCACATGTGCAGGTCCTCTGCTCTGGGAGACTATGATCTCTGTGTAATTGGGGCTCCCACAGTGTTCTGCGTTTTGGTCTCTTTGCCTGTATAAACTATCCCTTTCTTTCAACAAAGGCCTTCAGGAGTTTTGTAAAATCCATGTTCCCAACTTCCCGCATGCATTCAGTTAACAGCTTTGGAAGCACTGCCCTTCCTAACCTTTTCTTAGAGGTTCCCTTCAAGCAAAAGGGACTTTCAA
Source organism: Galago senegalensis (assembly GCA_963575145.1). NCBI lineage: Eukaryota > Metazoa > Chordata > Mammalia > Primates > Galagidae > Galago > Galago senegalensis. The sequence continues at coordinate 8,296 of CAUYTI010002062.1, read as the reverse complement.
GAAGAGGTGCACTTTCCTTTTTCTGGCCAATTCTTTTCACAAGGAGCCAGGCTTGTATTCAGTCCCTTCTGAAGTGACTTTTCTGGGTTGTGGTCTTCACTGGTGACCATGATTACTAACCAGTTTGTATTCATCCACTCACAAAGGCAGGCACTCACATACAAGGACATCAGGCACAAAGCGCTACATTCCGTAAGTAATAAAGTCACAAGTATGTTATATCCATAACAATGCAATAATATTTTATCATACTAAGCTACAAATTTGGCCATGGAAAGGGCCCTATTCTCTTCAGCCATTTATAGTTCCCTTCTGTCATTTTCCTCCTGATCACTCAACTCCTAATGCAGTCTGGGGCACCAATATCAATCATGCATTTTTGCCAAAAGTTTCTTTGCAGTTGAACCAGAGTATATCTAATCTAAACTCATACCTTCACATATCTTTATTTTATGCCATCTCTATGAGAGGACATGTATTCAGATGACCCTCGCAGCCTTAATTCATCAACATTTTCTTTTAGACTGTGATATCTTCATTGCCGCAGCTCACCTCTGCGGATTCACATGAAAGAAGGCCAATTTGGAAGTACTTAGTGGAGAGGTTGTCTCCTGTTTTATTTCCTACACTTGCTTTCTAAAACCACAGGAAATGTTGGCACTTTGGGATTTTGGCATTACACAAGAGACACAGTCACACATAGTTGAACTGCTTGAATCTGGGTGAAGGGAGACAGCAAGTAGGATAGCTTTGGGACATATGGGAGTGACAAGTAGGTGGCCCAACTGGGGGTGCTGAAGCTACAGTGGCATAGCTTCTAATCAACAAGCTTCTGCACACGTCACAACAGTGGTAAATAGCATGAAAGTCCTGCACTTTGGAAGTGCCCTAGTTAGATATTTAGCCTTCACAGGTTTGAGCAAAGTTGAGTGATACAAATTACTTATCCCTTGGGCTTGGCCATTCTACTATGCTGAAAGATGTAGCACTGAAGTGAACTTTAATTGCAGACTTGAGTTGAAAGGTATTAAAATAGAAAATGAGTAGCCCTAAGAATAACAGAAAAGGAACCAGGAAAAATAAAGAATCATAAGGTAACTTAACTGAAACTATACAGGAATGAAAAAAAATGTTTTAATTGTATAAAATGCTTTAAGTTAGAGTCAATGATCATATTTAAACACCATTTTTTATATTATTACAAATAGATCAATTTGAGAAAGGCCTGGAAAATGCTGTTTTTCTGGGAGCTAAGGATGCAAGGTACTTTCCTCAGAAAGAACAGATTTCCCTGAAATAGTCACAATGGTAAGGTTGCTGGTCCTCACTTGAAAGAACCTATTAGTTCAGTGGTTTTCAACCTTCCTAAAGCCGCGGCCCTTTAGTATAGTTCCTGTGGGTCACGACCAACAGGTTGAGAACCGCTGTATTAGTTGGACAAAACACACCCTATAAGTTCCTAATCATATTTGTCACTGGGGTTAATTCTGATTTTTTTTTTCTCTTGGGAAAACAAATCTGCCGATTAGGGCTTCAGAAATATATGTGGAGTCAACAGGGAGCCCAGGGTTTCTGCCTTGCTTTACAACTGAAAGACAATGGATTGCTAGGCTCATTGTCAAGAACTTCCTACCTCAGAATTGTCCAGAGCAAGTTGCTGGCCCAACAATTTAATTCACCAATCTTCAGAAACACACACACATACAACAGACATCTACGCTTTGTTTATCAAGGGCAAGTATGTAGTCATGTTCTGGGAATACTCTAATTCTTAGAGCATAACCTCCATCTCCCATTTAACTTACTGAACAGCAAAGTTGGAGGTGGTGGCACAGAGAGAGGCCAGAGAGTGGAAAGGAAAAAGAGCAATCTCATACTCAGAGTTTTGGAAATAATCACGAAAGAAATCATCATGCTCAGAATACAGTGGAAATTACGCGTTCCAGTGCCGTGTCATCCACCGTTATCCATTAAAAAGGCAGACACCATAGGGAGAATGTACAGGGTGCCCCAAAAGTCACCAAATGTAGGGAAAATGGGATGTTGTGGTTAAATGTATTTTTATTTACAAAAATATTCAATTTAAAATTTTATAAAGAGGTCACCGACATATAGAGAATGTTTTGTAAATTTTGTGAATCAAGGTACGTTTAGCTACAATTTCCCATTTTCCCTATGTATGGCAACTTCATGGGCGACTTTTGGGACACCCTGAGTCACACGTAGTATGTATATGGCCCCCCTTGTTCCCGGGTTGCCTTCGATTTCATAACTGCATGTGACACAACCGATTAATCTGCTAACTTGCTAATGCTGCTATTCCATATCTGCCACCCCTACATGGCCAAAAATGGAATTCTGTGAGCTATTTAAAAATAGCCTAGTGAATGGGAGCAACCGTGGACTGAGAGAGAAGAAGGAAAATAAGAGCAGGGGTGGGGGAGAGAGGAAGCAGAAAACAGGAGAAGGGGCAACACTGGACGCAAATGCCAGAGAAAATCTACTAGATAAGAACTTTCTGATTTAACTTTTCAATAAATCACGGGCCAAGGGAGAGAACGTACGTCTCCTTTCACTAAAGTGTAGTGAAATAAACAGCTCAATAACTCTTGGAGATTTTTTTTAAGATTATTATAGTACCCCTCTGAGGGCTATGAAAGGATGTAATGAAAATCAGGCCATCAGAACACTAAATTATCCAGGCTTACAGAAATAACAGGAAGATCTTTCCATTTGGCCTGTGATGGACTGAATTAGGAGGAAAACAACAACCAATACAAGGCGTCACCTGGGATGTCATTTTGGGTGGTTTGCACGGAAAGCTTTCTATGTGGTATCCAGTAAAAGAGGCCTAAAAAGCCTACCCACAGGTATTTGATGTATATGAGTAGTACAGGAAAGAAGAAAACTTTCCAGATATCTATTTGCACATATTGCAGTGGGGAATTGTAAGATTTTCCTGCTATTAAAATATGCTCATCATTATAATTCTTCTTTTTCAAATATATTTATATATTCATTTATTTATTTATTAAAATTGGCAGATAAAATCATGTGTACTTACCATGTACTACATGCTGTTTTGGAGTGTGTGTGTGTGTGTGTGTATATATGTATATATATATAAAATAATAAAATGCCATTTTTAATGTCTTCCCTTTCCGTGAGCTCACCTGTAAATTAGCTTCACTATTTGATGATAATACACTGCTTACCACTTTTTTATTAATAACTCATTTTCAAAGACCTTATCTTGTGATACTCATCACAGGACCTTGAGAACTATTTTCGCCATTTTTCAGAAAAGCAAACTGAGTTGAAGAACATATGACTAAATTAGCTATGGACCATAAAGCCCAGAAATGGGATTTCAAATGAGATCTTTCTACCCCAAGAATGTATCATTTAGGCAATACTGTCATACATTCGCAAGCTTGATAAATGATTTGTAAACATAATAAATTATTTTGAGATTGAATTTTGGGGGGACCAGTCTAATGCTGTGAGGTGTAAAGACTTTTGGATGAAGCAAAAAGAAGACTTTTGGATGAAATGAATGATCAGGCAAGATAATGCCACTGAAATGTTAAACAATAGGTACTATCTATGGCTCTGAAGACGATTTCAAAAGAGCATTTTAGGACGAGTTTTGAATGATAATAGTTATCACTGGTATCCAGAAACACTTCAAGGTAACATATTTAAATATAATAATAACTGGCATAACACTCTGAAGAAATAATAGTAGAAAAATTTTAAAGAAGTACTTCCATATGTAAGCACACATACATTTCCTAACAAATAAACTATGTCATTAGAAAATGATACACCCATACACACAAAAAGAAAATTACACACAGGCATTAGAAACGTAAACTGGTACAGATTCTCTTAATATAGCTTCATTAAAGTTAGTAAGAGTCTTAACATGTCCATACATGTCGGTCCATTTATTACAATTTCAGAATTCAGCCTAAAGAATAAATCTACAATGTGAACCAAGATTTTTTTTCTTTCTCAAAAATTTACTATGACATAAATTATTTATGCATAAATATGTAAAAAAATAAAAAATTGTCGGGCGGTGCCTGTGGCTCAAAGGAGTAGGGCTCCAGCCCCATATACCAGAGGTGGCGAGTTCAAACCCCAGCCCCAGCCAGAAGCTGCAGAGAGAAAAAAAAAAAAAATATATATATATATATATATGTAAATATCAAAACAAAAACCAGTAATAGGAGCCTCTTAAATAAATTATATTCCTGTTAAGGCATCATATTCAGATAGTAAGATTTTACTTTAAAGAATAGTATTTATATAATAAGTACTTTCAACACAAACCTTGATGGCAAAACCAAGAGTGAAATAAAGATTATATCTTTACATTCTAAAATAAAAAAGGTAACCCTCTCTGGTTTATAAGATTAATCATAATTCTCTCCTTATCTTCTAAAAATATTTTATATTGGGCAAACTATTTTTATACAGACATCTACATAATTTTAAAAGTAGTAACTTAAGACAAAATGAACTGAGATTTTACTGTTTATTGGGCATGGTTCTAACCTTTGCACACGTTATCTCATTTACTTCTCAGAAAAACCATTGATACAGAACTACTTGTCTTATTTTTAGATGAGTAAACTGGGGCAAAGAGATGTTAAATTACTGGATCAATATCACTTTCCCAGTACATATTTGAGCTGGTTTTTGAACCAGATAATCTGATTCCAGAGCTCACGCTCTTCGTGAGTATGCGATACTGTTAGTATCATACAGACTGCTTAGTCATATGTCAGAATCTATCAGTCTCGTGGACAACTGTGATCTTGCCAATGGCATTTTATAACCTTGTTGGGGAGATGGTCTGTCATTCTGATGGTTTCTTAAGTGTACCTAACTTAACCATATTTATAACTAGTTTTCCTGAACTTCTTAATCCTGAAAACACAGAAGTGTTTCGCACAGAGGGATATTACATTTATTTTGTAATCATCCGTTTACAGTGCATCAGGCACTGGATGAAAGCTGGACATAATTAGTTATATTGTAGTGTTCATTACCATAAACAGAACACTACCTTGGAGGGGGTGTGCACTCTTAATTGAAACTGATTCTTGACCCTAGGAATGAAGCAGTGTAAGAGTAAAGAGACTCAGACCGCTTCTTTGATAGAACATGCCTCTCAGCCATTACTGCCTGCAGAGACCAAAGGCAGTACAGACAGTTTCATTGGTTTCAGAAATTCCTGCTAAATTAACCTGCTTAATTAATATTATGTCCACAACACCACAACCGCTGAAATTGCAAAGGCCTAAGTCACTATAATAAAAATTAAGTCTACTCTCATGGTAAGCTCAACTGAGAAGATACAAACATAGTTTTACTACGGATGAAAACTGTTGAGAATATTGTTATTACTGATTCTATCTAAATGTCTTCTGAAATGTTAGAGTTTAGTCTAGGTAATTTTCTGATTATTATTGCTGATTTTTAAAATTATCTATTTTAAGAACATAAGCAGATCTATTTTTTCTTAACAAAGAAAAAGTTAGGAAGAATTCAGAAGTTCTTAACATTGGTCTGCTTAACATTTTAGATTCATTTTTTTCTTTCCAAATACTGTATGTCTCATTTAAAATCTAAGTAAAAATACTCATGTCCTATAGCTTGAGGCCTTACTATATCACTGTACAGCATGATAATAAATTAGTGTCCTTTACGTGGAAAGTCAAAGGCATACAAAGGTATAATATGTATCAAGAAGTTTCACTCAATCTTCTTTGTTCATAAATCAATATTTTAAATTTACTAATCTCTGGATAAACGGATAGGAGTATAACAGATGTAAACAGAAGAAGTTGCATTCTATGGTCATGAAGTGCGATTTGACCCACTGCTGTAAGCACATGAAAAGTTATTTTGCTAATTGTTGCATGTAATAATAACAAATTGATTTCCTTCCCAACAGCTGCTAAGAAAGTTCATTTCTTGAATGCCACATTTTATTCTGACTGAAAAAAAATTGTGACAATAATGCAACAGAAATAAGCTAACATTTAAATAACATCTTAATTGTATAAACAATTTAGAAACAGAAAGTTAGTACCTTGACTTCCATAATATAAAAATATTGCTCATGCCCTTCAAGGATTTGATAAAATGAAATGCCAATCAGAGTGATTGCTAAGGAGTAAAAATGCACTTTTTTTGGTGTTTCTAATTTTCTGTGCTGATTTTGTTAGAAAAACATCTTATGAAACTAATTTATAGCTTTCATAAGAAAGCTATAACCTAATTATAGCCTAAGAATATGGGGAGGGGGGAGGGAGAGGAGGGGTAAATGGGTAGAGGGAGGGTGATTGGAGGGATCACTTCTATGGTTTATCTTACGAGGGTACAAGTGAATCTTTCTAAGAGTAGAATATAAACGTCTTAACACAATAACTAAGAAAATGACATAAAGGCTATGTTAAACAGTTTGATGAAAATATTTCAAATTATATATTAAAAGACCACACTGTACCCCATAATTGCATTAAAGTACACAGCTACATTTAATAAAAAAATTAAATTAAAAAACAATAAGAAGCATCTTATGTTAAAGAGCAAAACTCTGGGACAGTTGATTCTCCCCTGAGAAAGCTAGACTGTGGATAAGCAAATATCTTTATATAGGGTTTATGGAATTGTTATTATAATCCAGGGAAAATAAATATGTGGCTTTATCTATTCATACTACCTATGTTCTTACCTTGCTGTACTGAATTCCAAGGAGTTAAGAGTGATTTAGCAAGGTGTGTTTTAGGACCGTGCGCCTGATCTCTGCTTAGCTCACTCCATCCAGTACAATGTTGTCTGTACATTCTGCTGAGTAACATTGAACTTGTAGACAAAGCTCTCAGAAATAATATTAATTAGGAATATCTTCAGGTCTAATGATGGCAATTCTATACTTGCGTGACTAATTTTTCCTCGTGCTAAAGTTTATATTGTTCTTGCCTTACTATCATTACCTATTATTTAATTAATTAGAATACTTAGTTCTTTAATTATTTTTCTGTTCCATCCGCATTCAGGTTTAAATGAGGACTTATTTTAGTCTCTTGGAAGATTATTCATGGCTCATGTGATACTGCAGTACCTCTTCCATTATTTAAAAACAATAAGTAAGCTTAATATGTCCTATCTTTATGATAGGCTAATATATTTATTATAGAAAACATAAAGCTAACTCAATTTGAATTGAATGAGCTTATGCCTAAAGATCAATATTGTTCTTTCTACTCCTACATAGCCATATCCTGAAACAAACACTATTGGTTAAATAAAGACAATGACGTATGTTTATAATAAGATAAAAGGTATCGGTTGTAGAAAACCCTGTGCAGATGGCAATACTGGGAAAGAAGGGACACAGACAGATTCACGGCATTTGAAAAAGAGCATGGGCGATATGGCACAGATACTTGCTTTAAAAGGGAATGAAAAGAGGATTTGAGGACAGGTCCTTGAAGAGCGTCTATGGAACTCGTGAAGAAAGCTGATGATGAGGGCTCAGGAAGCACGGTGGCTTCGAAATCCCCCAAGCATTTCTCTAGAGTGGACAATCAAATCTAAGAGGAAGATGACACCGGCTCAGAGGATCTCAGTGTATGATTCTATTGAATAATTGCCTTTTAGAGCTGGAAAGGACTTCAGAGATTCTCTTATTAAAAAAAAAAAAAAAAAGAAAGAATTGATAAGCTTTCTGAGGGTTTTAGAGATAACCCTATATTCACAATCCCACAGATCTACTTCAGCTGCAACTATACAATTTCCCTGATGATACAGAAGAAAAAATCAATTATTTTAATCAATATCTATATTTAAAAAAAAAAAGTAAAAGGAACCTGCTGATGCGGTTTAACGAGCAGACCATTTGAGGTGTGGTTTAGGAATAATGGATTCCCTCTCCCACTGCCACTAATCTAATTAATTTCCCATATCTGTCTCCATTCCAGCAAAATGTTTACTAGCCAAGTTGTATTAAGATAACTTTGGCATAACAGCAACACCACAAAAGGATAGGACTTAGTTAAGTAAAACAAACAAACGGAAACGTCAAATGCAATTGCACTTCTGATAACCATTTCTCTCTTATTTACGAATGTTTTCTTTTTTTTTTTTTTTTTTTTTTTTTTGAGACAGAGCCTCAAGCTGTCCCCCTGGGTAGAGTGCCATGGCATTACAGCTCACAGCAACCTCCAACTCCTGGGCTCAAGCAAGTCTCTTGCCTCTGCCTCCCAAGTAGCTGGGA
>CAUYTI010002060.1:0-27106 GCA_963575145.1 Galago senegalensis | reverse complement strand
CCTGTTTGATCTGGTGCTTGTTGGCTTTGACATCCACAATGAACACAAGTGTATTGTTGTCTTCTATCTTCTTCATGGCAGATTCAGTGGTCAGGGGGAACTTGATGATGGCATAGTGGTCAAGCTTGTTTCTCCTGGGGGCACTCTTCCGAGGATATTTGGGCTGCCTCTGGAGCCTCAGAGTCTTTGGCCGCTGGAAGGTGGGTGATGTACGGATCTTCTTTTTTTTGTGGCTGTGGATCCCTTTTAGCAGTGCCTTCTTGGCCTTCAATGCCTTTGCCTTGGCTTCAGCTTTGGGAGGGGCAGGAGCTTCCTTCTTTGCTTTCGGCGCCATCTTGTGAAAAGCGACCTTTCAGGAAAGTTTTTTAAAGGAATAGGCTTGACTAGCACAACTCCTTGCCTATTGTCCTTCAGCCTTTCTCCTTCCTTCATTTCCTTTCCCAAAATAGGTATGACACCTGCTGGTACAGCTGCCATCTGGAGACCTTGGAAACAAAACCACTTGCTAAGAAGAGAGAGGAGATGATGTAGCTACAGCTACAACCTGGACATTAACCTTACAAAAGCAAACTATGTCACCTAACCACATGTACTCTCATAATAATCTGAAATAAGAAAAAAATAGAAGAAGAAAAATAGGTCTTGCCCTTCCCCTAGACTTTCTGTCATATGTGGCAAATAAACTCCATACTTGTTTTAAGTCTTGTCAGCTAGACGTCATGTTACTTGCAGCTAAATGCAATCCTAATGGATACACTTGATCTGAGCATTTGACTTGTGCCAACTTGTTGAGAGCTATGATGGGGCGCGACCGCGGCGCGGCCATCAAGCACCCCTATCCTGCCACGTGTTATCTATCTTGCCACGTAATAGCTTAATTAGCTTCCTGTGCTGACATACTCAGGGCACCGCGATTAGCCCCACCTGGGGGTGTGGTGGCGGCACCAGAGTGGCTAGGCGTAAAAAGGGAGGAGGGGCTTTAACGTAGGATATATAGATGGGCGTCCGCTCTGTGAAGTAGAAGAGGGATGAATAAGTAAGAAGAAGAATATTATAAAGGAAATAAGTAAGAAGAAGAATATTATAAAGGAAATAAGTAAGAAGAAGGATAATAATAAAGGTGTCTCTGGAAGTTCTCCTCGGTGTCTCTCCCTTCGCGGGCGGAGGGAGACGACACTAATGCACTATAACCTTAACTTGACTTTAAAAATTACATCTGTGAAAACTCTATGTCCATATAAAGACACATTCTGAGGTTTCCTGTGAACACTATTCAACTCAGTACAGATTCTCTGCATTTTCTTGTTTCAAGTGTGACATCATTGGCACAACCTGTATATTCTCTTCTTTTGGCAATGAGTGGGATCACGTGGTGATAATTAGGGGTAGATCCATGAGAAGAAAGAGAAAAAAGGAATTTGGGTCATAAAAACAAAAACAAATCAAAAACAAACAAAACTAAGTGCCTGCTGGGATAACTGCTTCTAAAGAATTCTATATCACAAATATATATTTTAATTCAATGATACAGTATATGTGCATTAAAAATATGTGTGATAAATTTGCATGGTATTAACTAAGATTTGGACCTATCAAAAATAAGTGTCATTTTGGTCTTTTGCATAAGAAAGATAATTTTATGTACATGTTTATAATCTCTTGTCATAGTCTTCAAATATAAAATTTCTTTTTAAAATCAGAGTGAAAAGGACTCAAAAGACATTACTTCAGCCATTTATAAATACGTTTCGTTGGTTGAAATACGTTCTATACTTCTGCATATACTTTAGATTTAAGAAATAACTGTTTGAAACATCTTTTCCCCTAAGATCATGAAGCAAAATAGATTCACTCTGTCATTTAATGTTTGTTTTCATAAAGATCTTTTTTATCTTTTTCAGGAATATGTCAAATAAGCAAAACAGCAATTACAGATGCCACATATCTTCAGGGGGCTGTGTATGATTTATTTTTTTGGAGAATAAAAACAACTATGCAGATTTTTCTTCCCTTTCTTTATCTTCTGCAAATCCTAAACTCAAATGTGCCATTCACATTTCTGATATCTATTCATTCTGATCCTTTCCAGTATGATTTCTATTAAGTTTTATATTTCAAGATATTTATTGTTCTGCTGGGATAAGTGTGTATTGATGTAATGGGTAAGAAAATAAGCGTTTTCATATCAATCTGGCTTCAATACTTGTGAAATCTAACAAGACACTTAACTAAGTCTCGGGAATTTTGTTGTATTTGAAAAGAAGGATAATATGGTCTACCTTTACAGACATTATAAAAATTAAAGGAAAGCGTGTTTACAGCACAGATCATTGTGCCATGTTAATTCATTCGTCTGTTCATTTTACTTCTCTAAACACTTATTAAATTTATGTATTAAGAATTATATTATTATTTGAAGATTACAATGTTTGGTGATCAGATATAAAATATGACCTAATGAACTTTAAGATCATTCAATGACCAATAAATGGGAGTACAGTTACTAGAATTCTAATGCTTGTGGTGATAAATTCTACATTAAAAATACTCACATGAGACCTCAATTTTATTTGCTTCATATTAATCTAATGTTTTTCTCTTTTTTTTTTTTTTTTTTTTTTGCAGTTTTTGGCCAGGGCTGGGTTTGAACCTGCCACCTCTGGCATATAGGGCCAGTGCCCTACTCCTTTGAGCCATAGGCACCACCCTAATCTAATTTTAGTAATATGTATTGACGCTGTAGATTTTATTACCAGGTATTGTTTGACCTACAGTTTCTCCTCTACACGTACTCATCTTTGCAATGTTGACTCAATCTACAAACTTCTGCTAAATCAGGATGAGTAATAAAATAGCACAACAGATGCAAACCCTTCCCACCGTAACTTCAGTGTGGTGTAACGAGACCCAGATGCTTCTTCCTCCCCTCATGCACTCCTGCCACCTGTGAGTCAACAGAGACACGATTACATATCTACTCATCTTTGTATCCAACAGAGTGGTGAGTGAAGTGTTTTATGTTCCAAATAAGTATTTCTGGACTTGCATTGAATTCTGTAGATTTGGAGTGCACCCTTCTCTATGGTTCTAATTGAGCAAGTTGTTTAACTTTCTTAATTGCAAAATGAAAAGGCTGGAGAGATGATCATTCCTCTGTCTCTTCCCTGCCCTAGCCACAACTATTCCTTGCATTTACCTTTCTTACTGTCTCCTTTGTATGCAGGTGGGATTTTCATAATAGATGAGAAACACTATGATATATCATTTTATGTGCAGTGCTTACTTGAAACATTCAGACACTCAGTAAACACTGCTTGAATAATAAATGACCTGTAGACGTTAAGTCTACACCCTTGTCGTGTTTATAATGCACATTATAGTAATTGAATGCATTAATTACATCATGCTTTATTTTAATTATTGAATTGTACTTATTTTCTTCTAAAACCTTTGGAAATGCATAATGGGTAATTAGGGAAATGTAATATTTTTATGAGGGTTGTTAGATAAATTATTGAGTGAAGATTTCCAACACACCTGCACAAACTCATTTAAAAGCAGAAGATATAGAGTTGTTTTCCTAGCAGAAAAGTGCTACGGTGATAAAATAGAAAATATCTACATTATATTTTATTTCCAGATGGTACTATGTTACAAAAGCTGAGTGTAACTAAATTATTGTGGAAATGTGTGTTCTTTAAAAATAGATCTGCATAAATATACTTCTAAAATCTAAGAGCCTGAGTTTGTACTACTCATACAATATAAATTGCACATCTAACAGCTAAGTTCAAATTAAATATCAGTGATTTTATTTTCCTTTAGCCATGAAGAAAATTAGGAGAGTATAATTTGAAAAGGGAAATTTTTCCAGCACATCATAAGCTTTAATTTTCATGTCAAAATGATTGAACTGTTGAACAAAAGGAAATGTCTTTGAGGATGTAAAATGCTGTGTGAATTAAACTGATATCAGCCACTGCAAAGCATTATTGAAAATTGCATTTATATGAATATCCAATAAAGTTAGGAAATGCAAAAGATTACTTTTTAAAAGAAAAGCAGTATAGATTTTCCCTTCTTTTTTTCTCTGTTAGAATACTCCTTTACCATTATTGGGTGATGTATTCGTGTTATAAAACTACCCTGCTGTTGTAAATAAACTCTAAAATTTCTATTATTTTAGCCAATAGATGTCAATTTCTTGATCATATTACAGTCCTATATGAGAGCTCCTAGCTGATGACGAGCCTTACCCACTCAGGCTCCTTCCATTCTGTAGTTTTGCCATCTTCCAGGGTTTGGGGGTCTTCTATATTTAACTGGCAGATGGGAGAATAAAGGGTAGATAATATACACAAATAGGTCCTTATAGACGCAAGGCTGCTGAACGTGTGGTCCCTGGCAGGGTACCTAGTTCTCAATTATATCCCTGCAGGGCAGAGAGAGGAATACACATTTATGGAGGAAAATTAGTCATCTCAGCTTCGTGTATTCAGGGCCACTCTCACTAAGAAACTAAGTCATAGTCTTGCTCATCCCAAAGTACTTTTTTATCATTCTGTCACAAAACTCTATAAAATATTAAATTATGTCTCTTTTCTTGTTTAATTTGGGGATGGGGAGCTGGTAAAAATTATAAAACAATGCTCACAAAATCATTTTATGAACAAAAAGATATGACTCATCCTCTTTTTTTTAATAATACCTGAATGTTCATCTTTATAAAGAGCTTTTACTAATATCTTCAACATAGGTAGTAATATATTTGGTTCTTTTTCTTTTTTTATTAAATCATAGCTGCGTACAGTAATGCAATCATGGGGTATAATGTGTTGGTTTTATATACAATTTGAAATGTTTTCATTAAACTGGTCAACAAAGCTTTCATGGCATTTTCTTATTTATTGTGTCAAGACATTTATATTCTACACCTGGTGAATTTCACATGTTCCCTTGTGATGTATTCACTTTTGTTTCATTGATTCCTACCTTTGACCTTAAAAAATGTAGTCAGAAACCATAATTAAATGTAGTTTTTAAATAAGAATTAAAGATATCAATTAAGCCAAATTTAAAATTTAATCCATTGTACTGGTATTCCTGAAATAATGTTAAAGATGTAATTTATTGGAACCTTGAGTTAAAATAGTAATTAATATAAAACTTCATGTTAGGCAGAGCCTGTGGCTCAGTGGGTAGGGCACCGGCCTCATATACTGAGGGTGGAGGGTTCAAAGCCGGCCCTGGCCAAATTGCAACAAAAAAATAGCTGGGTATTGCAGCAGGCACCTGTAGTCCCAGCTACTCAGAAGACTGAGGCAAAATAATCACCTTAGCCCAAGAGCTGAAGGTTGCTGTGAGCTGTGATGCCACAGCACTCTACTGAAGGCAACAAAATGAGACTTTGTCTCTAAAAAAAGAAAAAAATATTTCGCGTTAACTTTTGAGTCATATCTATTAGAATATTTTATTTCTCACACATGGAAAATGTTTTGAAGTATAATTTCAATTTTTCTTTGTTTTCTAATATGACAAGTCATCTGAAAAGAGATTAGAACTAGTAATAAAGTAAGTACAATGATAGATAAAACCGAGAGAATTTGAACATTCTTAAACTGAAGCATATTCTAATGCATAATCAATAATCAAAGTTTAAGATTCTCAAAACTTATTACCATTTAAGTTAATATATAACATGCACAAAGTATGGGAATTGTTACATGATGTTACTTGTGAATAAAATCTGGAATTCTTATAAATTCCTAAGAACATTTAATTAATTATTCCTCCCTTCCTTACATGTCAGGCTCTCCCTTTTAAATCACAAATTAACTCATCTTCTTCATGTCATCAGCCACACTTTGTTATTTGTATCTCTTTGGCCTCTTTTCTTTGGTCTTAAATTTCAGACAAAAGCCATTAACATTGCCTGGCAGGTTTGTCTGACCTGAACATCAGATATCATTTCAGGCTTATCTGCAATAGCCTCCTGGACAGAGGCTACTTTCTTACCCCAGAATAAGGATCTTTTTTTTGGTTTCCTTAATATTTTCTCTATTCCTACCCACAGAGGGAAATGGCCCCACATGTATACTATTTGTTTGTTTATAATGGCCTATTTTTTTCAGAACTCAGTTTAAGAAATATTGACTTCTAAAAGATATTTTGTTACAGCCAAAACACATACACTTTGTAGTTATACATTAATTAGAATGGTAATAGGCTTAATGTGTCTCCTCTTCTAGATTTCTCTTTGATGAAAATAAAGATCGTATTTGCTATTTCACCTCTATAGTCTCAGTGTACAATAAATTACTCACCCATAATTAAAGTAACCACATTGCAACAGAAGTAAAAGCCTGATGATGAGCAACATTTATTACAAATTATCTTTTTAACACCCCTGACTTTGAGGGGGAGGATTAAAAATTGCATTCTTGCCCAAAGTCAGTAATCAGAGGGGCAGAGGAGTATTCCTTGTTGTGTGTTGTTAAACTATATGAGATAGCTCAAAGAAATTATTCAGGCATGGAAATAAGGCCAACCAAGACCACCAACCACAGTTAAACAACAATAGCCTGAACCAGAAAATGCTTTTTAAAAATTCCATATTTTTGCTTTCAGGGAGGATGATGGTTCTTTAAGATAAGAGGCTGCTATCTTCCTCATTTGCCAGTAAATTAATAAACTTTTCTTTCCTTTTCCTCAAACTACATTTTCTTGTTCTTCATTCAGCTGCTGGGGCAAGTACCAGACTTTCATGGGCAGAATGTGGTGACCCTGGGTGGGCTCCCTGCACCTGCTGCTATGGCTGGAGAAGCCAGGGAATAGTCCCAGGTGAAGCTGGATGTCTTCACCAATAGGAAAGCTGTCTTAGGGGTGTGAGAGTAAGTGACTGCTCCAGCATCTGCCAGCATCCGTTTCACTCCAGGGAATTCCTGTCTCTCCCTCCCTGTATTAGACACAGGTCCTTGCAACCTAAACCTCATTGAGAAAAAAGAAATGAATTTTTGAAAAGTCTCAATGCCTCAGCCATTTTGGTAAGTTCCCCAGTGTGCACACCACCAAGATCTTTGATTCCACCTGTTTGGGGAAAGTTTTTGGACCTTCCAGTGCTGTGGCAGTACTTCAGGACCTTCCAGTACTTGTTCGTGGCACCCATTGGGCTCAGAGTCATGATTGAGTAAAACTAGGGAAGCTGGAGAATTGATTCCCTTCCGGATTAGGAGAAGTTGGTTCTCATCTATACCATTCCCATTTGTTCGGTATGGAACTTGGTGGATTTGACCCCTTTTGGGTTAAGAGAATTTGATTTTCACTTGTGCGGTTCTTATGTGTTGGTAGGCATTGGCATTTGAGAATTCCCTGTAATGTCTACTTGTTTGTGAGTTTTGCCTTAACATGGAACACTCTGCTTCTATTCCATCTGAAAGTCTCTTTGAATGAATTTTGAGAGAATGGTCAGCTTATAGCTACAACACTGTACAAAAAGAGAATGGTGTTTTGGCAACAACACTTGGCCAATATAGTATTGCTGAAGTGTGAGAAGTGGCCTTGGAATGGGACCATAAATTGTTAGACTAACTTATTTTGTTAAAGATTGGGTAAATTGGATGAGATCATGCAGTTGCATAATAAAGAGGCCAAAAGGCCCAGGTCAGAGTTAACGATAAGGATGGTCATATCTTAGATGATAAAACTGGGGAGGAATTAACTGGGGTCAATCTGCAATCCAAACCTCATAGAACCTGTTTCCCTGCTGCCAGCTCCCCACCCACCAGGGAAGGCACCATGAGGTCAGCCATGCTCAGGGTGGTGCTTCTGGACTCCCTCCCCCACCCCCCGCCATCACCATCCACATGGCCTCCAATGCAGTGGTCACTAATGGTTTCCCCCACCGGAGCCCTGTAAAGAACTGGGAAGCAGCTGCAAGGGGAGACTGGTCTGGGGAACAGTGGTCACCTGCCTCTATCACCACGCACCATGAGAGTGCCCAGGGAGGAAATGTAAAAAGGAGAATCTGCCCTGTGGTCAGTCTCTGTCCCACTAGCTTTCTCCTAGGAACTCATTGACCCCCAGCTCTCTTTAGGTATTAAAAATGCCTGTCATGTTGTTAGACATTACAGTGGCATGTGATCGCTCACTATTGCATAATACAGAGCAATCCTAAACAGGCATTTATGGCATCTCCAAGGGTCCCCTAAGGGGAAGCAGATGTCCACAGTCAGATGCTCATCATATCACGGATTTCTAGGGTGTTTGCATTGTTGCTTTGTGTTTTAATTATAGGTGTTTGGGTACATTCTGCTAGGGAACATGTAAGTGTGACACTTGCAGGTGAGTGCCCTAGTTAGTAGCCCCAAGGCATTATCCATCTAGGATTCCCTGAGGCCAAGTAAGAGGTGAAAATGCCACAGTTTCTTTTTGTGGTATTTGGGGAAGCCAATCATTGTGCCTGGCAATTAAGACCTTTGTTGGCTAATTGCCTTTAATACTCAGTTAAATACATAGTACTTGAAATGGTCTCTAAAGCATTATAATTTTGGTCTCTGAATTATGTCAAAAGTTGGGGAATACAAAGGAATTTGGAACCAGAGAATATAGCAATTTACCAACAGTTCGCACTTTTAACAAGCGGTGCAATAATACCATGGAGCCCATCTAAATATCAGCCTTGTCTGTATTCAGGCTCTTCTGGACTGTTATGATTTCTTTCTTGCTATTTTTTCTGCCTTCAGTTTTCTTTCTTTTTTTCTAACCTAATTTTCTGAATTAAAAATTTTATTTTTTTCCTTGTATGAAGTCATAGACACATAGATTATGAGTACTGTTTTCTAAATCTCTGATTCACCCTCCATATTGTTGCCCCAGTTACCTAAAAAATGCGAACCTCATCATGAACAGCTTTGTTTAAGTACCTTCAGAGGATTTTTGCTACTGAAACAAGGCCTTTCAATTTATGCTCTTAGGAATCTCTGGGTGAACAGGTGACCTTCGGGTGTGCTGAAGACGAAAAGGATAAAAGGGAGGGCAGGCTACTGAGAAGCTGAGGTTTATCTCTTTCCCATATTTTTTGGAAGTAAGAATATTTGCACACTGTGTTTCACTATAAGCAATTATAACAAAATTTCAACTAGTTTTGAAAACAATTGAGTTAAAGGATAATTTCCAGATCTTTGAAATGATATGCACAATCATCTACGATCTAGCTCTTAACTATTTTTTACTGATCGAGCTCTTAACTATTTTTTAGCCTGATCTTTAATCCTTTCATACTCATCACAAAGGCAAAAATCAACTATAACTATGCTCAATTATAGAGGTGCTTAGAATAAGCCACATTTTTGATTCATTTATAATTTCAAAAACTGTCTTGAGTAATTATTAGGTGCCAACTACTGTACCTAAGGCTAGGGACATAAATGAAGCCCCAAAGGTGGTAAGATTAAACATTTCAGTCTTTGAGGGAAGAGCTTTCCAAGCATGGGCCATAAAATGCTAATTCCCTCAGGCAAGAGTGTGCCTAAAACCTTGGTGGGAGACCAAATAAACCAATATGGCTAGAACACAAGGAACAGTTTTGATCAACCCTATTCCCAGAACAGACCAGAATAGCCTGACCGTATATGCCCTGCTCATACCTAACTACCTAACAATAATAAGCATGTACTTATCCAATATGTTGAGACTTTTTCATCCATTGTGTGGGTGCTATGGCCAAATTTATATCCTCCTCCCTTACTAAGTTGACTTAATTTTCATAGACCAGACAAGCACCACATGTACAAATAAATACAATAGGCCTAGTATCTTATGTTGACCACTTGTTACAGTTTCTTAGGTGGTCAACTTACAGAGGCTAGGCTGGAAATAGGGTCTTTAGGGAGATACTTAGTTAAGTGAGGTCCAGGGTGGGCTTCTAATCCAATAGGTTTGGTAGCCTTACAAGTAGAACTTTCTCTTCTTTTTCTCTGTCTCTTTCTATCTTTCCCTTCCCCCTTCATTTCTCACGTATGTACTGAGCAAAGGCCAAGTAAGGGTTCAGCAAGAAGGTGGCCATCGTCAAGCCAGACAGAGAGCTTTCCTGGGAAAGTGACTGTGCGGGCACGCTGATCCTGGACATTGCAGCCTCCACAACTGTAAGAAATAAACTTTTATTGTTCAAGCTACAAAAATCTATGGTATTTTTTGATGGAAGCCCAAGCTGATTAAGACAGTGAGCCGAAAGTGATCCCATGGCCCACATTAAAGTCAGAAAACAAAAACCTAATTCAAATATTTATAGTTATTTAAAAAGATTTTGCCCAATGATAATAATTTAATGCATGCAGCTGCTAAAGTTGTTTACTTAATCTCTTCCTGCAGTTTGACTTTTCATTTAGATAAAATTACCGCTCTTCCAAAATAATTTTCTCATTCTAGATTTTGAGTTTTCCTGGGTCATATCCACCATGAAATTATAGCTCCACTAACAGAAGAAGTACTTCAGTTGTATGTTGGTAGTTTTATTTCAAAGCTGGTTGGTACTAAAAATAGAAAAAAAAAAACAGTTAATTCTAATCATGGCTTAAATTTTTCCCATTCTATTTGTGAAATAAAAGTAAAACTTTTGTACGTTTATACTCGTCCAATAAAATAGCGGACAAAATTGTGATTACTATTTCATTATAAATTCAATTAAATGGTTCTACATTTAAGATAACATGACATAATGTTAGGAAAACAAATTTTGTTGCAGCAAAGCTATAAGGTAAAAAAATTACTACAATAAATTTCTGGTGTTGGATATGGTTCACACGTAATTTGTAGCTTTATCCAATTTACCACTAAAAATAGAATGGAAATGTATCTCTTTCTCAAGTGCCTGTGCACATACACTGTGTGTGTGTGTGTGTGTGTGTATACAGTAGTAAAAATGACTGTAGTTAAATTTTTGTGTGTCTAAGCTAGGTACAAAAGAATCAAGTACAGCAGTGCTTTTTATCTTTGCTACCTATTTAGAAATATTTGTGCCTTTGAAGAATTATTTTGTTAAGCCAATTGAAATGTCCTGTAATAGCCCTGAATAGCTTTACAAAGGAGTCTTCTCAATTTTGTGTGCCTTTTATTATTTTATTTTTAGCACCACTTTTACTCTTAAACCTACCAGTTCAGACAATAACTTATGAATTCTGTAATGCTAGGCCTTTGGTGTTAACCAAAATCTATATTTCATTGCAAGAAAAATATAACAGAGGTATATACCCACATTTCCAATCTTATATTGAAAAAAAAATTGATCTGGTTTTCTGCCAGAAACTTAAAATCAAATGTACATAATTAAATGGTTTTCTGCCACTCCAAATTATTTTTCAAACTTCTCTTCCTTCTCTGTTTTCTGTTTCTACTTTAGAATACTCATTTTAAGTGTACATTGCTGTAAAACATTATAATCACTTCCCTAATCCTCTTTATTCTTTTTTGTAAATGACTCCAAATAGTAAGCCTTATGGGCTATACTTCTACAATAGATATTACACCCAATTATTTACTCTCTAGTCTTAGCATATTCTGACCTCCATTTTCTTTACAGAATCATTAAAATACGTTTCTAACTAACATCTCGGCTTCTGGTCTCCCCAGTCTCCGTGCTTTTGACTCAAGGCTATCAATGTAATCATTCTAAAGACAGTCCCTAAGCATGTGGCTCCTTTGTGCCAAAACCTTCATTGTCCTGCCTCTGTTTAATGGAAAAAAATCGTATTTCTTACACTAGCAATTGATCTCCATCCTACTTCTCTAACACTGTCTTGTACTTTTTAATTTTATGTTGTCTGATCTAACAAAACTGAGTTATTCATTCTTCCCCAAGTGATATTTTCTTTTCAGTTTCATCTCTGCAATTGTTTTACCTGACTCTTTGTTCTCTTACTTCGGCATATTAAAATACATGCATTTTAAAACGTCACCTGAACTTGTCAGCTTGTGTGTAAAACAGAGTTGCAGAAACTATTTTAGTACTTAATTTTTTATCACTACAAAAACAATAGATGCATTTGGCATAAAAATTCAAATATCTGTCCCACTCACCTTAAAGAGACATTTTCTTTTTGTTTATTTATTTTGGTGATTACAGCCGTGACGCTGTAGAGACCAAGGCTCTGCTATTGGGTTGGCAGTTGTCTGTTTTCCTTTGTCGGTGGCTCTTGGCTAAAGCATGACCAAGGTGAGAGAAAGCAAGGTGACATGAAACAGGTTTACTGAGGGAGAAAGAGCAAGATGCATTTGCCACAGATAACAAACGGTCCCTCTGGTGTGACAAGCGGGCCCAGGGATGCTCTGGGGTCTTATTTTATACTGTTTGGATTGGCCCCTCTTTGTGAGTCTGATGTCACCACTGAACCACTCTGAACCAGTTAAGGACATGATAATTAGTCCTAGCTTCCTGTAGGTCACTTTCCAAATGCCACTGTGCCTGGTCTGGGAAGTTCTCAGCAATTCCTGCTGCAGCTCAGCAGGGTGCTCCTCCTTTGCCCAGGTGCATGTCCTGAGCTCAGGACAGGATCAAGGGTGGGGCAGCACCGAGACAGGGTGCCACTCATGACCTTCTTCCCTGGTGAGACTACTGCTGGAGGCAGCACCAGGCAGGCTGCCCGCTCTTGTCCCTGTCTGAGCTGGAATCCTTTTCTACCTACCTAACATTTGGCCCCCTACAAGTCACTGAAGAATCACTGACACAAGGCAAATTTATTCATTGAAGACTTTTGGAAAAAAAGGAAAACTTCCTCTTTGCTTCTGAAAGTTTCCCTAAGAAAAATCAATTCACAATAAAGCAGATTAGTAAGAGAAAACTAAACAGATTTATGTTGACAAGGACTCAGGAACACTCGGGAAAGTGAAGACTCAACTCCTCAGTGAGGGGCTGAGGTTTTTAAAGAATTGGGGACTTAGAAAAGTTCACTTGTACCCTCGTTAGACAGATATATAGAATGTAAGTGTTTTGACACAATGACTAAGCAAATGACATGAAATCTATGTGAACCAGCTTGATGAAAGTATTTCAAACTGTATATGAAAACACTACACTGTACCCCATGTTTGCATTAATGTATACAGCCATCATTTAATTAAAAAAAAAAGAATTGGGGACTTAAAAGCAGAACAACAGGTTTTGAGAAGAAGACAGAGGAGGCTCGAGCAGCCGGCAAAGATGGGGCTGCTGTGCCCCTGAAACAGCAAAGGTAGCAGCCCACAGAAAGAATAGATGCAAATGTTTCTTTTGAAACTTTTATGTGTGTCAGACTCTGAGTTAATCGTCCTAGATGGAGGAAGATACAGCTGCCCATATTCTGTACAGCGAGATCTAATCTCCCACCGCACACAAAGACTGTTTCGTAGTGTTACTTCTGTCTGAGAGACTTACAATCACTGTCACAAAATAAGTCCAAGACATACGTTTTGGGATAAAATATTTCTAATTTCCTTCAAAGTACGTATTTTCACGTGTATCATGGGAACCTTTGGGATAAAATATTTCTAATTTCCTTTGGGATAAAATATTTCTAATTTCATGTGTATCATGGGAACCTAATTTCCTTTGGGATAAAATATTTCTAATTTCCTTTGTGATAAAATATTTCTAATTTCACGTGTATCATGGGAACCTTCAGAATGAACATTTAACCCTTGGTGAGGTACAGATGCTTTTAAGGAAGGAGGGCTTAGATCTTAGATCGTAGCCGAACAGATTTTTATGATTCAACCATAGTACCTTTCCTGCCTGGTGCTGCCTCCAGCAGTAGTCTCACCAGGGAAGAAGGTCATGGGTGGCACCCTGTCTCGGTGCTGCTCCACCCTTGATCCTGTCCTGTCAGGTTATGGGAGAGATGAAAGGAGCTTGGCTAGCAAAGGTGGTGTTGCTATGCAGATGAAGTCTCATCAGGCAGCATTCCTAAGAGAGAATAGATGGTCTTTTCAGACCTATTTTGAAGGTGTCAGATTCTCAGTTAATCTTTCCTGGATCCTGTAAAGAAAGACGTGGCTGTGTTAACATAGATTCTCTACAGATGTAAATCTCCCCCCCACACACATAAAAGTTCTGCAACCTTACTTTTGTGGCAACCATCTCAAGGTATGTCAAAGCAATGTATCTGGGGGTAAAATAATTTCCTTCAACATGTTTTGATTTTATGTCAACTTTTAAATTCAAACTAAAAAAGAAAATTGAAGGGTTTAACAGACTTACCTTCCAAATTCTTTTTTTTTTTGAGACGGAGCCTCAAGCTATCCCCCTGGGTAGAGTGCTATGGCATCACAGCTCACAGCAACCTCCAACTCCTGGGCTCAACTCCTGCCTCTGCCTCCCAAGTAGCTGGGACTACAGGCGCCCGCCACAACGCCTGGCCATTTTTTGGTTGCAGCCATCATTGTTGTTTGGCGGGCTCGGGCTGGGGATTCGAACCCACCGCCTTAGGTGTATGTGGCTGGCGCCTTAGCCGCTTGATTACCTTCCAAATTCTATGTGTTACTACAAATCCTTGTTTGTCACTTGCTTTACCAAAAAGTAACCTTAGGACAATGGCTTTCCAGCCTGTGTACAGGCTGTTGAACACTCCATTTCAAATCAGCAATGCCACCCCACTCGGCTTTCTTACGGTCTCTATTTCTTCTTCTCCTAGTGCTGCTGGAATTTCTCTGAGATCTTTTAGTTTCAGGGTTTACAGAATGAAACCACAGACCACACAGATAAGTGACAGGGCAAAGTTTGTTGACAGAGAAAGAAATAGATCAGGCAAAAAAGATCAACAGACCCTCCAGCAGTAGAGGAGGGAGAACCCAAGGGGGAAGCCCAGGTAGGCCTTTTGTTCCCAGACAGAGGGTCCAGCCACCTGGCACTGTGAGCCAATACACAGAGATAGGGACAGGGCCACCAAACTGTGTTTGACAGAAGGCAAGTGAATCTGGAGAACAGTAAGAGCAGCCTCTCCAAGACCGTTCTGTTCTTACTTTTCCAAAATCACACTTTTATATATAATGCTTCACAGCAAAGACCATATTAACTCCTACATTAAATAATAAACAGCACACGGACAGCTCCTGTGGCTCAGTGAGTAGGTAGCCAGCCCCTTATACCGAGGGTGGTGGGCTTGAACCTGGCCCCAGCCGAACTGCAACAAGAAAATAGCTGGGCATTGCAGCAGGCGCCTATAGTCCCAGCTATTCAGGAGGCTGAGGCAAGAGAATCACCTAACCCCAAGAGCTGGAGGTTGCTGTGAGCTTTGATGCCATGGCACTCTACCAAGGGTGACAAAGTGAGATTCTGTCTCTAAATAAATAAATAAATAAATAAACAGCACAAATTAGTGACAATCTATTACAACATTTCCAATTCAAAGTTAATTTCCTAAATCAATCCTCCTAAACTAAAGTCCACAATAATAATTATTTTAAATAATAAACAGTACAACTCAGTGATGATATCATTGATAATATGAAGCTGTTTTTCTCTGACCCTGCCTGAGTCAAGAAAATGCAGTCTGGAAAACCGGGTATCCATGTCCGACTCTGAACAGGAGAACCCTGTATCACTGGTACTTTATTCCATGTTTGAGAAGAGACCGTTTTCTAGACTCCATGAAGTACAAGTTCATGAAAGCCAATATTTTAACAAGATAAAATACAACCAATTGACTTTCCAACAGTGAGGATAAGGTTGCTATTTCTAATTATGGTCTCTCTTTGATCTAGTCCATGTTTCAGGAGGTTTGGTAAATACCCTCTCAGACATGTTGGTGAGCCTGCTACAGCCACAATTGTTAGGCAGCTTGGATAGAGCAGCCTCTGAAGACTCTCCCTTGTGTAGCATCAGAGTGGAGTGGACATGACTGTTGTCCAATCTGAATAAGGAACGTTCAGTGGGTGGGGACTCTGCTGAATACCAACTGGGGGCTGGGTTTGGCCTGTGGATTCAACCACAGTACCTTTCCCAACCACACCTAGGATGGGTACAGGTGCATATAGAATGCCAACCTGACTTAAAGTTACCTAGCCTTAATTAATATCTAAGTTTCATAAATTTGTGATTTTACCCCCACCCCAGGGGGCATTCAAAGGGAATTGTGGACCACTGCACACGCAGTACTGAGGGCATTATATAACTGAGTCTGTTCGATCAGCCTGTCAGTCCAGTCAAGAAACACAACACAGGTTGAAGGCGGGACCTCCCATTCCAAAAAAATACCGGACTCCTCAAGGTGATGCGTCCTCCTGTACCTTACAGTGGTCTGTTTGCTGCCTGTGGTGAAGCTAAACACTTAAGGCTATCCCTGTTTTGGGACTTGGTGTTGGGACTGAGCATAATCAGCTTATATTTCCCTAATAGATGAGCCCTAAGACACATCTGCACTGCTCAGAATGTAGTTACAAAAACATTCCAGGGAAGAAAAAAACATACTCTTATACTCTTGTATTATCCTTTTTATGTTGCTTGAGACAGAACACCTGAAACTGTATAATTTATAAAGAAAACAAATTTTTTCTTAGCTCTATGGAGACTGAGAAACCCAAGGTCCAAGGGGACATCTTACGAGAGCTGTCTTGCTGGTGGAAATTCGTAGAAGGTTCCTGGGCAATTCAGGGAATCACAGGGTGAGAAGTCTGGTTAGAGTAGGCAGGTTAGTTAGAAGGGAAACAAACCAGCTGAGTACATGAGAAACACAAAGGGAATATTGGAAGGATTCTCTTGATGCAGGAGGAGGAGAAACAAGGGTGCAGAGCTCAGAAAGTCAGGAGAGCAAAGTACACGAAGGAGGAGCTGGGGGACCTCGAGTGAGTCCGAGTGTTTCCACATATCATGAACACACATTTACATTGTGGTTTCCCCCACCCCAGTGGGATGGATGCCATGACATTTCTGGATGAAGCCATAAAATGAGAAAATCTCTCCCACCCATTGCCAGGGCAAAGCAAGGCACTTCACTGAGCAATTCAAGTCTGGTGCCTCTTCCTCACTAGGTGTAGACAATAAAGCCCAGACACTGGGCTGGACATGGACTCCATTTCTTGGGAGAACTGATGCAGGACCCTTTCACCTAAGACTGGACACTGACTCAGTTTTCTAGGCCCAACGAGGCTGGCACATCAGCTGGAACATTGACCACATTCTTTGCACCAAGCAGTTCTACCTAAGCTGCCACTCCCTGAGCAGAGAACATCCCCCAAGCAAGACCATATTCCTGCACAGGGGCAGTTTTAAAATTAACTTCTGCCCACAGGACCCTGGCACCAAATGGTTATGACATATTTTAGACATACATTCCATCTTCACAAACCTCCCTTCCTGCAGGGTTAGAAAAAGTTCATATAACCCCTAGACAGAAGGCCCGAGTTGGCCACCCATTCATGACCTGCCTTCCCTGTGCTGGAGGCTTTTATATTTCTTCTTATCTATCTATCAATAAATTCTAAACTGTTGCTTACTCGTGGTGGTCTGTGGATTCATTCTTCAAATCTCCAAGACCAAGACCTTGGCAGAGAAAGAGATTCTGGTTACACAATCTGCATGGGGCCAGAGTCTCGGCGACAGAGGCCTGGGCCCCACCCTCAGAGTGTACTTTCGCTTCCTTGCGGCATCCACGCTTTTTTTCTCTCCTTGCTTTGCCACTGCTACCATTCTTTGTGGCAGATAGACTAGAACAAAGGCATCCAGGGTACCGCTGATAAAAGTCTGAATGTGCTCATTCAGGTCTCTTTTCTAAACCCATCAGTTCTTTTCCAATAAATCCATTCATCTATTCATGAAGGAAGAACCCTCATGATCCAATTATTTCTCAAAGGTCTCACCTCTCAAAACTGTCATGTTGGGTATTAAATTTCAACACTAATTTTTTTCAATGAAAAGTTTTGGAAGGGACATTCAAACCACAGCAGCCTTCCTCGAAGGCCAGGGAGACCTCCTAAGACCTTGTTTTCTGTCTTCAGATCTACTATCTTAAGAGAAATAAAAAATGATAGTGTCTACTTCGTTTAGGACAAATCTGAAGGAGGCTGGGCATTGTGGCGCATTCCTGTAGTCCTCAATCTTTGGGAGGCCACGGGGGGAGGATGGCTTGAGCCTAGGAGTTTGAGACTACCCTGGGCAATGGCAAAACCCCATCTCCACACAAAATAAAACAAAATTAGCCAAGAATGAAGATGGGTGCCTATTTTCCCAGCTACTTGGGAGGCTGAGGCAAGAGAATCCCTTGAGCCCAGGAAGTGGAGGCTACAGTGAGCTATAATGATGCCACTGAACTCTAGCCTAGGCCATAGAGTGAAATCCTGCCCCAGGGAAAGAAAAGCTCTGAAAAGTCTTCGAAGTTAACACATATTATTCCCAAGTTGTCTAAAACTTAGCTTGTTCAGCTGCAAATGATACCATGTATAAAGAAACTGATATAGTTCAGGTAAGCTTTTGCAATTAGCCGACTCTTCCATGTATTAACCTTATATAAGTGAGTGTGGAGCTTTCGCTAACTCTTTCTGCATTGCTCCAGATCAATACTGTCATTGGATGCTGTAGACACACACACACGAAAGCATGCACACTTTTCACAAAAACAGGTCATAATTCCAGTGCAGGAGCTGATGTCTGGTAGGTTCTTACCAGATGCTTTCAGGCTGAAAACTGTGGAGGGGAAAGCAGCTATCACATGATATTATGCATCCCACGGGGGCTGGTGATCAGGCATGAAAGTCTGGACAAGTAGGAGGTCCCCCAAATGTACATATCCCAGGGGACAGTAGTGGCAGAATGCCAAACAGCCATACAGTAGTCATGCAATCGTCACAGGAGTCACGTAAACGGGGCATCATTGTGCACAGTTATGGCCATAGTTATATAGAAGGAAAACATGGTGCCTTCTGGCAGAACTGCAGGAAGGAAGCCCATAGACTCTACCTCGCCTCCCAAGAATGAGCAAGTGTGACAGGAAACTTTTCACAGGAGACTTTTTAACTACAGAAGTGGTCCCGTAAATCATCATACAAAGAATCTAGGTCTCTTGGCTTCATAGATCTTCAAATGCTTCCCCGACTGTAGTATTACTTTATTCTGCACATATCACCAAGGAGAAAGCCATTTAACTTCTTAAATCATTAAGTTACATTCTATTTTTTTTTTTTTTTGCAGTTTTTGATTGGGGCTGGGTTTCAACCCACCACCTCTAGTATATGGAGGCGGCGCCCTACTCCTTTGAGCCACAGGCACCATCCTCATTAAGTTATATTCTTTATATGGTCATAAAGTTCTTAAGGCTAAAACTTAAACAAAAGTTCTAGATCAGGGGAACTTTGCTGCTTAAGCACTCTGCAAGCAGGGAAGCTGTCTATTCTTGTGGCTGACGGTGGCAGCACCCTTTCGTACGTCATCTGGAGGTGTCCCCATTCTCTAGTCTAGGTAGGTGCCAGGTGGTTGGTGCTAGGTGACTAATACCTGTGAATGATGTAAGGGAGCAGGGAAAGGGCTACTCCTATTTTTTCCTTTTCTATAACAAGATATTAAAGTTTTCTGAGATGTGGCATTCCAAAATGAAATGATACCTCAAGATCACCTCATTTACTAAGAAAATGCATAATCACATATTCCCTCTCTCTGAGACAGATCAAGATTATTTTTAAAAAGTCAGGACATGTGTTACCAGAGAATTTAGATACATTTCTTTAAGAAAAAACATGGTATGTGACATTTTTCAAAGTTGTTTATAGCGATATGTCCCTTCCTGTATCCCCTTTTAGCCTCGTGGGACACACCCCATCTAGAGGCAAAGTTGAATTTTCTCTCCTTGGATCTGAGTAATACAGTGACTCACTTGCAACAAACACAAGTGGCAGAAGTGATGCTGTATGTTTTCTGAGGCTATCCCAGAAAAAGTAACAAAGCTTCTATCTTATTATCCTAGATAGTCATTTTGGACTCTAAACAACTTTGTATAAAATCCAACTACCCTGAGGCTGCCAGAAGAGGAAAATTATGTGTTTGTTCAAAAGCTTCAGTTGAGATCCAGCTGGTAGCTCATAGAAACTGCTAGAGAGATGTCAAAAAACACTTCATTGGGTAAATCCCCAATCCTGGGATTGTGAGATCACAGAGTAGCTTTGCCTTTGGTGCTCTGAGGGTGCTCCATCCTGTTTTCTGTAGAGGTACTGACTTGCAGTCCCACAAACAGTGCATAAATGCTCCTTTCTCTCTGCATCCGTGTCAGCACCTCTTGGTTTTGGACTTTTTGATAAATGGCATTCTAACTGGGGTAAGGTGCTATCTCACTGTGGTGACAATTTGCATTTCCTCGGTGTTAGTGACATTGAGCATTTTTTCATGTATTTATTGGTCATTTGTCTTTCTTCTGTTGAGAAGTTTCTATTCATGTCTTCGCCCACTTGTTAATAAGTTTGTTTGCTTTTTATTCTTGCTGATTTGCTGGAGTTCTTTGTAAAGGACTTTCAACAAAAGGACACCTGTACTCAAATGTTCATTGTAGCACAGTCACAAATGCTAATATGTAGAATCAACCCAAGTGTCCATCAATTCATGAGTGGATTAATAAAATGTAGTGTATGTATACCATGGAACACTACTCACTCATAAATATGAATTAATACCTTTTGAAATAATTTGAATGTAACTGGAGCTGATTCTCCTAAGTGTCTCAAGAATGAGAAAACAAACGCTACATAACCCACAATTAAATTAGAACTGAGGAGCACATATTTGCATAAATAGGGGTATAACTCAGTAGAAATCAACCAGGCGGGAAGAGGTAGGAAAGGAGGGGCAAAACCCCACCCAAGTGGTATAATGAGCACTATTTGAGTCATGTGTGCACTTGTAGCCAGGACTCAAGTGTTACAATAGTGATCCATGTGACCTAAAACTTCTGTCCCCCCTTAATATTTTGAAACAAATCAAACAAACAAATGAACGAACACTTTCAGATGATTTTAGACCTTAGGGAGCAAGTCTCCTTCTGCCTTCAAGCATCCCAGCATCCCATTCTAGAACAGAGAAAGGTCATTCCCATTAGGTCTTTCAGAATGCCTCACTCGTAGAATCTGAGAGCACAAGAAAATTAATTTTGATTTCACTGAGTTTTAAAATGGTTTGTTACACAGCAGTAGCAATCAGAATAGAACACTACAATGGGGATATAAATGAGAGACAAATGAGGGTGCCTAAAGATTGACCTAAAACCTGAAGTGTATGTGCAGCCTGATACCCATTGTCTGAGGTTGTGGGGCCCAGTACTGACACTCCAGACAGCCAGATTGCAGACCAGAAGCGTGATGCCTGAGGCTGCTGTAGGCCCTGAACTTTCCTACTGATGACAGGAAATATATACCACTTTCCATGGAGCAGAGATAGGCTAAGTGGAAGAGAAATCTGGCATAGGGCTTAAAAAAAAATAAGGACAGGGTCTCTCTATGTTGCCAGGCTGTAGAGTGGTGGGTATTCATGGGTGCAATCTTTTTTTTTAGTTTAATTTTTATTAAATCATAACTGTATACATTTATGGGGTACGGTGTAATGATTTGATACACAATGTGGAATGCTTAAATCAAACAGATTAACATAACCATCACCTCACTTACTTATTTTTTGTGGTATGACATTTATAATATACTCTCAGTTGCTTTGAAATGTACCCTTGCATTGCGCACATTAGTTGAGATCCCAGCAAATACCCTCCCTCCACTCGCCCTCCACCCTCCCCTTCCCTCTCCCTCCTCTCCCCTCCATCTTGCTGGACTATATTTGTGTTTTATCATTTGTATGAATGTGTGACTATATATTAGTTTTATAATAGTATTGAGTACATTGGATATTTCTTTCCCATTCTTGAAAGACTTTACTAAGAAGAATATGTTCCAGCCCCATCCAGGTAAACATAAAAGACATAAAGTTTCCGTCTTTTACTACTGCATAGTATTCCATGGTATAAATATGCCACGATTTGTTAATCCATTCATGGGTTGATGGGCATTTGGGCTGCTTCTGTGACTTGGCAGTTATGAATTGGACTGCAATAAACATTCTGGTATGAATGTCCTTGTTGTAAAATGATTTTTGTTCATCTGGGTAGATACCTGGCAATGGAATTGTGGCATCAAATTGTATCTTATCACACTGTAGCCTCCACCTTCTGGGCTCATGCAATGTATCACCTCAGCCACCCAGTGACTAGGACTACAAGTGTCCACCAGTACACAGAGCTGGCTTTTTCATGTCTTACCAAAGAAGACTGCTTGGGAAGGTGAAGGAACTCTGCAGCTAATGTCTCAGTGTGGGGCTGAAATAAAAGTGTTAGCTGAAAAAGAGATATCAGTTACATCAAAGGATCTTTGACTAAAAGAGCACGGCAGGACACTTCTGAAGAGCCTTGAAGGTTGCCCAGGTTAGTAGGCATTTTAAATATCTGCAAGTCCGGAGAGTTAGAAGCCGGCTTACAGCAGTACAAGCCAAAAAATTTCTTTTCTCTGTTCCCTTGCCTCTCCTCCAAAATTACTATTATAGATAGAGAGGATATCAGAGGAAAAAATAACAGTTGTAAAACAAATTTTACAAGCAGCCTTCCTAGAAGAAAGGAGAATGAGGCCGAGTGGGTGTGCACATGTAACCCAAAGTAATAGGGTAGAAGGTAAAGTACACGGTTCTAGGCACAGATGTGGAGATGGGATGGTGAGAGCTAAGAGAAGTCCTGCTGGGATGTTACTCCTTTATTTTCTAAATTAAATATTTAGTAGAACCATCATCAAAAGTGAGGGCAGAGGAGAATACACAGGTTTGAGGAGGAAGCGGAAGCCACAAAGAAGTCAGCAGAGGAGGGATCTGATCTAGTGTAAAAGACTGATGAGCAACCAGCATTAATAGTTAATTCGCATTGGTGGTCAGGTGTTTAAAGTGACTAAGACGCAGTGCCAGCATCTCTTACTTTCCAGCCGCATTCTGCTGTTAGATGGATCCATAGATTCAGTAAACAGTTGAATTCCAGAAGCCTTGGGGTTTTGCCTGATAAAAGTGCTGATGGTAAATGCAAAACATTTACCCTTGAAATTTAAGCTGGGAAAGGAGAAAAGTGAGGTGGTGAGGCATGGTGAAGGAAAGAGGGAGTTAGTGAGATCAGAGTGAGATGGGGTCAGATGTCCTGCAGACAGTAAGGGCAGGGCCAGAAGAAGAGGGCCAATAGGACAAGGAAGCCACCAGAAGGTGACTATGCCTAGGTAAGATCCATGTAGCCAATAGAAGCCCTTCAGTTATTCCACTTTTACCCTAACATCCTTATCTAAGCAGAAGGGTGAGTCCTTTGACTAGAGCAAGTGCAGTTGAGGGGCAATGTCCCTAAATGCATTGGCCCATTAACATGATAGAAAGTGCACCCACTAGCACCACGGCAGTTCATAAATACCATGGAAACCTCCCCCCTCCTCCAGTTACTCTACATACATGGAAATTGGGAAAGACCCTCAGTCTCAGGAAGCCTATACTCCTTTCCCTGTGAATATTCCACCACAGTTTACCATATTATTAGAAATTATCTTAAAAAAAGAAGACAAACCCTGTGGGCTGCTGCCTCCTTTGGAGCAGCAGTCCACACTCTACCCTTTTTTTAAAGACAGAGTTCTGCTCTGTCATGTAGCACCCTATGTAACAGAATATGTAGCAACCTATGTAACAGAATATGTAGCAACCTATGTAACAGAATATGTAGCAACCTATGTAACAGAATATGTAGCAACTTATGTAACAGAATATGTAGCAACTTATGTAACAGAATATGTAGCAACTTATGTAACAGAATATGTAGCAACCCATGTAACAGAATATGTAGCAACTTATGTAACAGAATATGTAGCAACCTATGTAACAGAATATGTAGCAACCCATGTAACAGAATATGTAGCAACCTATGTAACAGGATATGTAGCAACTTATGTAACAGGATATGTAGCAGCTGATGTAACAACATATTTAGTGATCTATGTGGCAACCTATAGCAGCTGCAGAAGCTGCTGGGGCCTTTTTTCTGGACAGGTATGGGCGGGCCCACCTCCCGCAAGCTTATAACTTACAATCCATTGTCTGACCTGCTTCCTTGGTGACGGCACTGACACTGTCACACATCCCTTGTACTGTGATGAATATAGTAGCACATTTGTAGCTCACTGTAACCTTGCAACCTCAAACTCCTAGACTCAAGGGCTAAAGAGATCCTCCTGCTTCAGCGTCCTGAGTAGCTGGGACTACAGGTGCACACCACCAGTTTCAGCTAATTTTTTATTTATAGTAGAGATAGCATCTCCCTCTTGCTCAGGCTGGTCCAACTGCTGAGCTCATGCCATCCTCCTGCCCACCCCACAGCCTCCCAGAGTGCTAGATTGCTGGCGTTGAGCCACTGCACAGGGCCCATCCTCTACCATCCTGGAGAGTATATCATACTTTCCATACTCTGTCTTTAATAAGTGTGTTTGCTTTCTTTGTGACTCTGCATTTGAATTTCTTCTTGAGCTGAGGTCAAGAAGCCTCTTTGCCATCACCAGCAGTGGTCTGTACCAGTGTCAGCATCTGGTTATTCTGTAGAAGTGACAGAGCAGTGTGAGTGGAGACGGAAGAGAAAATGACTGGAAAGACAGCATGTGGCTGTTCTGCTAATCCAATAACTCAGGAACATGCTTCAGGCCTTAAATATATTGGCCCATTATTAAAATAAGTTTGTATTATGTACAATATATAGGATAAATAGGATATTAAGTAAACCAAGAGTTGTTAAGGATAAATCATGGAGTTTTTCTAGCCCA
This sequence comes from Galago senegalensis, assembly GCA_963575145.1. Classification (NCBI taxonomy): domain Eukaryota; kingdom Metazoa; phylum Chordata; class Mammalia; order Primates; family Galagidae; genus Galago; species Galago senegalensis. Next base: position 2,296 of record CAUYTI010002060.1, on the reverse strand, counting down.
TACTATGAATACCTCTATTATGCTAATTCTGGAGGTATTCAGAGGAACATTACTCCAATGTCGAAAACATTTTACAAATTTACACTACAACTAAGAGGTGTTTTTACTATTCCTTGTGGTTGCCTTTAACAAAAAGGCTTATTCCAGTCAATCCACCTGCATTCAAGTATACAATTTAGATGAGCAAATACAAAGTTTATATTGGATGGCAAACTATTTCGGAAGGGCTGGTAATAATAAATCTTTTCACATTTTAGAAAAATCTATTTTGTTATTTAATTGGAATAAGTACATATCCTTTTCTCCAACCCACATATATTCTGACACATCAACATTGCAGAACAAACAAATTAACAAAAAGCCATTTTAGGAACATAACATAAATACAATTAAATAGAGAATAAACATGCAAAATTGCATTCTCTGTCTCAATATGAGTTACAGTAGAATGTTTCTACAATATATATGTGATATTTAGTAGTCTATGCATTCTTAATTTTCTAGTTTTACTTTTTAAATGACTTAATTTATTCATCAAAGCTTGCAATTTTCAGATTATTTATAGATACAGAGGCCATTAAGCCTGGCTGCCTAAATGGCAAATAATGAAACCATGAAAATAATCCTTTAAGATGACTTTATGAATATGTATGGCATTATCGTGAGTAGTACTAATTCCTCAGAACTTCCTTATAAACAGGATAAACACAAATGAAACAAACAGTAGGTATTCCAACTATATGGGTTCTGTACATAATTTCTATATGAATAATTGATGTAAAAACCTAAAAAGAAAGTTAGAAATTATTTTTTAGTTCTCCAGGTTAAAATTCATTCTTTTGAAAGCTCCTTTTGCTACTATATAATAGAAAAGAAGGGGAAGGGGCGTCCATATCGGAGTATAAGTGAATGATGTTAACTGGAAATTTATCTTCTTTGTCTGTAGTTCCCAGGAATAATATTGAATAATAAAAAAGCCATAACAAGCCCAAATCTACCACCTGCTAAACTTTATGCATCAAATTTGGGTGCAATAAAATAAACACTTTATTTTCAGAATTATCTTTGTCATTAGCTTAGAATCCCAACCAATTATATTGAGAGATTTAAGTGTTTTTATAGTCAAAGATATCTTGCCTTAAAAAACTAGAACACATTATTAAAAGCTGAACTGTTGTTTTCCTTTATGGATTTTTTTTCTCAAAACAGTTTGTAATCATAATTATTAGATATTTGTTGTGAATGCCCTACATACCAATCATGGCAATGTAATTTAAAATTTTCCCCAAAGCTTGGTTCATGAATTTAAATTGTCCAATATCAGTCACAGTAATTGACAGCTATTTAATAGGAGACAATTCTTATTTATTATTCTCTACCTTTGGTGGGTTTTGCATTAATTATTTACAGTACTTTCACTTTGATAGAAACAGATAGGTAAACCTAATTAACAATTAAAATTTGGAATATCCTCCATGAAAGTTTCTTGCATTTTAGTTAAGTAACATAAGGAGCTATTGAAACAAAGAGGACAATGAGATAGAAATTAAAATATTACTTTATACTGAATAATGCTGAAGCCAGCATCAGTGGATGCATGGCTAAAAAAAAGTAGCTTCATAGCAACATGGATAGAAGTGAAAACATTATGCTGAATGGAATAAGCCTGGCATGGGATGACAAATACTCCATGATCTCACCTATAGGGGGATTCTAAAAAACTCTGTCTCATAGAAACACAGTAGAAAAGTGGGTATCAGAGCCCAGGGGTGAAAAGGAGAGGGATGGAGGAAGGGAAGGTGTTGATCAAGGGCATACGATTTGTTAGATTGCAATAACAAGTTTTAGTGACTTAGTGCATTGCCCAGTGACTACCCTTAATAATAATGTATTGAATATTTCAAAATTGCTCAAAGAATAGATTTTTAAAGTTCTGACAACAAAACCTTTATAAATTGGTGAGAAGGATGTGTTAATTAGCTTGATTGAATCCTTCTATGATGTTGATCAAAACATTATATCCCCATAATATACACAATTGTTATTTGTCATTAAAAGGGGAATATATATATAACTTGACATAAACACTTCGTTACAAAACAGTTACTACTTTTTTCAAATAAAATATTAGATATTGATTTTTTTGTTGTTGTTGTTTTTTTTTAATTTATTTTTTAATTGAATGTTAACTATGTACATTAATGCACTTCTAGGGTACAGTGTGGGGTTTTCACATGCATTCTGAACTACTTCCATCAAACTGGTCAACACAGCCTTCATGTCATTTTCTCAGTTA
>CAUYTI010002058.1:0-15809 GCA_963575145.1 Galago senegalensis | reverse complement strand
TCACAGGCTATAATTTTCATTTTAAAATGCAGGGAAACACTTGAATATTTGAGTTATTCCTATGGAACTTAATGACTCCAAAATATTCATTTCAGTTTATCTGTAGTACTATGAAATTTTGCATTTAAATGAATGGCACAAAATACCAAGATCCTTGGAATTTTCTTTCATGTTGTAGAAATATAAATATGATTTGCCTGTACTAAGTTTATTCCACATATTCTTGGACCTTGAAAAAATTATTCTTACCTCATTCCAGATACGTTCTAGAATCATTATTAATTATCATGCTTGTTTGTATGCAGACCCCAGTTACCCAGTTAAAGATTCTCTTTGCTTTCCTTATAAATAGCTGATCTTAACTGACTAAAACGCTTGGTATATAACAGTCTTTATGGGTTCCTTTCTCAGCCTTGCTTAAATCAGTTAAAATATGGGACTCATAAAAATCAATGCATAGTTTAAAATTGCTACAAAAATTATACAGAATTTAAGCTATCAGATTCTTCCACATCCTTAAAAGTGGTCTCCTTTGGGATCAGTGTGCATAGCACAGTGGTTATGGCCACATGTTCCAAAGTTGGCGGGTTCAAAACAAGTCTGGGCCAGCTAAGCAATGATGATATATCCAACAGAAAAATAGCTGGGCATTGTGGTGGGTGCCTATTGTCCCAGATCTTGGGAGGCTGAGGCTAGAGAATCGTTTAAGCCCAAGACTTGGAGGTCGCTGTGAGCTATGACGCCATAGCACTCTACCTAGGGTGTCATAGTGAGACTGTTTGGAAAAAAAAATGGTCTTCTTTGTTACAGCATCTTGACTAGGTTTAGTCTAAACAAACAAAGAAGAAAATAATTGATGGTGCATTAACTAGTCTTTTTTATTGATTCTGAGTCTAAAAAGACGTAAGACAGAATGGGAATGACGTTATAAATCGAGAGTGATGGGGCGTCCTTTTAATGGAGTGCCATTAAAAGGACAGAAGAACTGTAAGTCATATTCTACTGCTCGATCTTCACTCCTGCCTGCTTTCCAGGTAAAGTAAATATTTATGTAGTTACACTGATTAAAATTCCAGTGTCTATCACCATCTCTGCAAATATTTATTTCCTTCTACTTTCCTAACTTTTTTTCTCACTAAACTGACCTTTTTTTATAGCATCAAGATCTCTTTCCTTTTATCTTTCATGACCCTTGCCCTCTCTCGGTGCACTAATTATTGCAACATACACAAAATGGTACACAGTTCTAATAGGATACCTCCTTGATTTGTAAATGTTAATTCTCAACCAGGCCCTCAATTGTCAATAATTGCTTCTTGTGTACAATTTATTTCAAAAGGCATTACTTTCTGGAAGGCCAATAGCTGTTGCCTCACCTTTAATTTATTGGTGTTCTCAACATTTTCCTTTTGCCATAGAGGAAATAAACATAGATACAGCATTTCAGCTTTTGAAAAATAAGTCAGACCATGAATTGTTGGCTAAAAAAGAAGTAGAAAATATAGTATGTCCTGACAAGATTGCCTTTATTCCATTGCCTTGACACTAGCCTCTGTAGCAATTAGAGGACGTGTGTTCTTAATAAGACTGATGGTTCTCTCAAGCCAAATACAGTTCATGAAAGGAGTTAGAGGACTGCAGGTATTTTTATGCTTTTGGTACACCAATACCCCCCAAACTACCCATCCACCATCATCAGTACACAACACCCTCTGTACTCTTTGCCACCACAATCTATCTGTGAGCAATAGCACAGAAGAATAGAATTCAGATCTAACAAAAAGAAATTTAATTAGATCTGAATACTCATCCCCCCCCTCAGATGCCTTCAGAATCTCACCATTTCTCACATCCTTATTTAGTGTTGCCACTTGAAGGAAACTTAGTCTCCCTAGTGACACTTTATCAGGAATAGTTTTTTCTCACTGAATAGTTTTGGAATCTCCTAATTATACGAAATATTCAATTTCCTAATTACCCATCACTTCTAAAATCTTTGTACTGTGCTCCTTAGCATTCAATAAATCAATAGCCTTTGCATGCTGCAATAAAATCCCAGGTGAGAAGCAAATCAAGGGCACAATTTCACACATGGTAGCTTCAAAGAAAATGAAATACTTAGGAAAATACCTGAAAAAGAGGTGAAGGATCTTTACAAAGAGAATTATGAAATCCTAAGGAAAGAAGTAGCAAAGACATTAACAAATGGAAGAACATACCATGGTCTTGGCTGGGAAGAGTCAACATCGCCAAAATGTTTACACTTCCCAAAGCAATCTACTGATTCAATGCAATCCTCATTGAATTACCAACATCATATTTTGAACAACTGGAAAAAATAGTATTTCATTTTGTATGGAACCAGGAAAAAATTCATATAGCCAAGGTTATTCTTAGTAATAAAAACAAAGCCCCAGGCACCACTAGACCAGACTTCAAGGTATATTATAAGTCTACAGTAATCAAAATAGCATGGTATTGGCAAAAATAGAGACATAGACAAATTGAACCAAATAGAATACCAAGAGATGAAACCAGCCTCTACTCACCATCCAATCTTTGATAAACCAAACAAAAGCATAGAGTGGGGAAAAAAATCCCTATTCAGCCAATGGTGTTGGGAGAACTGGATAACCACATGTAAAAGACTGAAACTGGACCCACATCTTTTACCACTGGCAAAAATTGACACAAGATGGAGAAAAGATTTAAATCTAAGACATGAAATGATAAAAATCTTAGAAGACCGTGTAGGGGAAAAAACTCTTGATGATGTTGGACTGGGGAAAGATTTTCTGACAAAGACTTCAGAGGCCATCATAACAATAACAAAAATTAACAAATGGGACTTAATTAAGTTGAGAAGCTTCTACATACCTAAGGGCACAACATGCAAAGCAAAAAGACTACCTGCAGAATGGAAAAAGATATTTGTAGGGTATTAATCTGACAAAGGGTTGATAACTAGAAATCTTCAGGGAACTGAAATTTATCAACAGAAAAGGAACAAATAATCCCATCTACTTTTGGGCAAGAGATATGAACATAACCTTCTCTGATGAAGAGAGACAAATGGCTAACAGACAGTTGAAACAGTTGAAAAAAGGCTCGACATCTCTGATCATCAGAGAAATACAAATCAAAACCACCCTAGTGAGAATAGCTCACATCACAAAGTCTCAAGGTTGCAGATGCTGGTGTGGATGTGGAGGACAAAGAACACTTTTATACTGGTGGTGGCACTGCAAACTAATGTAACCTTTTTGGAGAGAAGTATGGAGAATCATCAAGGAACTCAAATTAGAGCTCCCATTTGATCCTTCCATCCCTTTACGAGTATTTACCCGGATGAAAATAAAATTACTTTATCATAAGGACATTTGCACTAGACTGTTTATCACGGCTCAATTTATAATTGCCAAAATGTGGAAAAAAACTACATGTCCACCAATCCAGGAGTGCATTAACAGGCTGTGGTATATGTTTAGAGTGGAATACTACTCAGCCATTAAAAAAGAAACTTTGCATCTTTGTATTAACCTGGATAGAGTTGGAACATGTTATCTTAGTAAAGTATCACAAGAATGGAGAAGCAAGAATCCAATATATGTAATTCTAACATGAAGCCCGTAGGTGATCTAATATATGCCAACATAAGAGAAAAATTCAAATCAAGTCAAGGTGATGGGGCAGGAAAATGAGCGAGCAGGCAGAGGGGAGGAGAAAGGAGGTTGGTGGTTATGGCGTATGCCAACCTCTTGGGGGCAGGACACAACTATAAGAGGGACTTTCCCTAACAAATGCAATGAGTGTAACGTAATTCTTTATACTCTCAATGAACCTAAAACAATATAAAAAAAGAAATCATAGGTTATTGCCAAAAAATTACCTTATTCAACAAAATTCACTTTACTTTCTTCCTCTAACAGAAAACATTGCTATGCTCTGAGCGTATCGCGTTCTGTAGTCACGTGAAATGATGGAAGTTTCTTTGATGAGCCTCATTGCTCACGGACTTCAGATCCTAAAGTGGGGTATGTTTTGTATTTTCTTGCTCTCCACTAAACTTTCCAGATCTTTGCTTCTTTTTCTGCTTTAAAAACCCAGGTCCTTTTGACACCTACAGTGTCACCCCTTCCCATTTTCTTTGCAGTTATCAATTATCCTCCAGTTGCCTTTCCTTATCAACTTAGGTTTTGGGTGTCTGTCTTGCATTTCAAACTAGGTTTTTGATCCTTTTCCTTCTGTCATTACTCCTGGCATAATTGTGGCCTATAATTAATTTGTGTCATCAATAGAAAAGGAGCTTGGTCTTTTATTTCTTGATCTCCTCACTCCCAGTGTTTTTTTTCTTCACTTCATTTCAGTCACTCACAATATCATCAGTAAGGCTCGGCGCCTGTGGCTCAAGCCGCTAAGGCGCCAGCCACATACACCTAAGGTAGTGGGTTCGAATCCCCAGCCCAGGCCCGCCAAACAACAATGATGGCTGCAACCAAAAAATGGCCAGGCATTGTGACGGGCGCCTGTAGTCCCAGCTACTTGGGAGGCTGAGGCAGGAGACTCACTTGAGCCCGGGAGTTGGAGGTTGCTGTGAGCGTGATGCCATGGCACTCTACCCAGGGGGATAGCTTGAGGCTCTGTCTCAAAAAAAAAAAATCATCAATAATACGCTAGCATAACTGCACCTCCTTTGAAATCTTGATTTTAAGAGTCTTATGTTGAACTCATGTTTCTCCAGTTCACTCTTTCCAGTACCTTCTACTTCATCAGTTCTCTTACATCACAAGGATTTCTAATCCATCAATGCTACTACCTTTTTCTCTCTGTTGCTATCTTACCTCCTCCCCAGGTTAAAAAATATGTTCCATTGCTAAAATCCATCCTTTGTGTTTCTACTCCTTTCTTCTTCTCTCCCTTGATTAACTAATATAGTAAAAGTGAAATCCGTGTTCAATTCAACTACCTACTTTGCATCTATCCCTGAGCAGCTGGCCATTACTCCCAGGAAACACGTGACAGTGAGCATTGATTCTAATTTAACCACAGTCCTCAGAAAAGTTGTCAGCACACCAGACCATCGGCATATCTCTATTCATACCTTCCGTCTGTGAGAAAATTTACTATTGTTAATCTCCCAACACTTCCACTTTCCACATCAAGATTTTTCTTTCTTTTTAATAAGAAAATAGAATAAATCAAAGCAGAATCCTCCCATTTCTCCAGCAACAAATTTAGCACTCCCTCCATTGGTAATGTTTTCCTACTACAGTGGCTCGCCTGCTGCAGTCTAATTTAACGTTTAATCATGTGCTTCTGAACTGAATCACAGTTTTCCTCCTTCAAAACTTTGTTCTTGTCATGAAAAACTCTCTCTGGCCTCATCCATCTTCCTTTCTCTAAAGAGACTTCCCATTACTCATTTGCACCATCACCCTTCCAGCCAGCACGATCTATCTTCTAATCTTACTTCGTAATCTTTCTGCTTTTCTCTTGCCCATACTGCTTATTGCACATACTGCAACCATATTATCTATAAAGTATTTAAAAATAGAAATAGCACAACCATCAACGTCCCCTTGTTATATGAAAAATAAAATGTACTACGATATGCAAGGCAATGGGTGTACTCTGGTCATGAATACCTATGACACTCATGACAAGCAATGCATTATTTTTGCACTTCACCTTTTACCACTCTCCTGCCTTGGTGACTTTACTCTTGGCCTTTTTGCTCTTCTAGCATGATAAGCTTGTCCTGACCTCAGGGTACTTGTCTGCGCTATTCCAGTTCCTCACAAACCATCAGGAGACTTACTCTTTGTTGTTGCGTGGGTCTGTCAAACATCATTGCTTCTTAAGCTTCTATTATAATACTGATTACATATTAGAAACATTTGAGGAATATAAAAAGTCCTGATACATAGGCTCCACGATGTCAGTCAGAATGTATGGAATCAGAGCCTAGAAAGCTACTCTTTCAGAGCTCATGGGAGTATTTCCCAGTGCAGCCATGCTGACAATGAGCAGCCCAAGAGCAGAATCAGGAACTGTGCGTGCAAGGGGCACAACACTACATTTTCTTCTTTTTCTTTGTCCTCTTCTTTTTGTCCTCTTTCCTACTCATTCTTCTTCATTATGCTTTGTGCAGTAGATACATTTGCAACTGAGCAGACAGCCACGTTAAATCTTATGACTTAGAACTAACAGAATTTGAAGAGAGTATGAAGAGAATCTTCCTTGTACAGGGGACAAGGAAAATTTGAGGAAGTACAATTTCCTATAACCAGAAATAAGGACAAAAGTTTGTCAAATGGAGAAATGAGGGGAGAGGATTGTGGATACAGGAAACAATAAATGAAAAGACACAATATCAGAAACTTTAAATATTTTGGGGAAATAGTGATAATTTCAGTGTGAACTTACTGTCAAGTCACGGAGTCCTGGAGACACGGTCAGATGTGAATCCCTGCCTAACAGTACATTTTCCCTGGAATGGTTCCTTCCTTCCTCCTCCTTCTTCTTTTGACAAACTTATTAAGTTCAATCTTATGTTCATTTATCCTTTCTTGCCCATATCATCGCTTTGCCAATATCTGTGCCTGGTACTTATGGTAAGTTTCTTTCTTTTAAGTGATTCCTCTCATTAACTAGTATTTATACATTATAAGCCACTACCTCCACTTGTCATATCTGAATATGTTTTGAATTATTTTGAAGCCATGAATTTTTTTTTTTTTTCAGCTTTTGCCCGGGGCTGGGTTTGAACAACTACCTCTGGCATATGGGGCCAGTGCCCTATCCCTTTGAGCCACTGGCGCCACCAAGGAGCCATGAATTTTTGAATATTTATATTCCCTCAATTCCTTAAATCCTCTGAAAACTTGTTCAACTTTCAGAAGGGAGGCAAAAGTTTTCAGGTGTTTGTTCTAGATGTTGCTAGAATGTCTAGAAAACACATAAATGCTGCTCAAATACAATCAGTTGGGACTGCACATAGAAGGAACTTAGGGAAAACAATCTGAAAGAAGAGGGGGCAGGAGTAATTGTTTTCATTATTTAAAACAGAACTTACCTAGAAATGTTTGTCCATCATGTGCCACAGAAAACACTATGTCTATCTGTCTGTCTGTCTCACTCCTCTTTTTACCAGCTGGAAAGGAAAAGCCTGAGAATGAGTTCCCTGCCCGCCAGGCTTTCTTCCTCTGTTTCTTTCCTGCTATGCAATATATATAAGCTTTCTTACTATCTAGTAGGCCAAGGCCCTTCCACTATATAAGGCACATTTTGAAGCCTATGATTTCATCTTCTAAATATGCTAGGGACAGTCATGACTCTCTGGAGGTTAAGGATGTAGGAAGGATGGAAGACGTGATTCATTAGGTGATTCCCCTGGGCTTCTTATTCAAGGTGCAACATGACCTAAAAAGCAGTTCAGAGAACTATAATTATAATCATCCCCAGTTTTCATGTAATAATAGAATGATGGTGCTATGGGACTTTTCTCTATTTGTCCTAAAACTTGCTCAGGCAGAAAATCTTTGTAAACTCCATAATACTGGAATATCCTACAATGTAATATGTACAATATACAATGTTGGAATGCCCTACAACATAATATATACAAAGAAACAAAGTAACTTCACTCAAAGTTATACATACTTTCACCTTTACTACAGATTATTGAATTCCTCTTTAAAATATTTCTGTCAAAATAAATGAATGGGGTCTCAATCAAGCTAAGAAAGCTTCTTCATAGCTAGGGGAAGAACTACTAAAGCAACTTTCAGAATGGGAAAAGATATTCACGTATTATGTATATGATAAAGGCCTAATAACCATAATCTACAAAGAACTGAAATAAATCAACAAGAAAAGGGAAAAAAATTTATCACTGGGCAAGAGGCATGAACAGGACCTTCTCCCAAGAAGACAGACAAATGGCCCAGAAACATATGAAAAATGCTCATCTTCCCTAATCATCAGAGAAATGCAAATCAAAACCACCTGAGTACAACAAGAATAGCTCACATCCCAAAGTCCCAAAGTTGCAGATACTGGCATGGGTTTGGAGAGCAGGGAATACTGTTGGTGGGGAAAGAAGTACGGAGAATGCTCAAAGAGCTAAAAATAGACCTTTCATTTGATTCTAAAATTCCCTTACTAGGTATCTGCCCAGAGGAAAAGAATCATTTTACTATAAGGACATTTGCACTTGAATGTTTATAGCAGCTCAATTCACAATCCCAAAGATGTGGGTACAGTCCAAGTGCCCATCAAGCCATGAATGAATAAACAAGCTGTAGTCTATGTATACCACAGAATACCATTCAGCCATAAAGAAAGGTGGAGACTTTGCAACTTTTGTATTTACCTGCAAGGCTTTGGAGAATATCCTCCTAAGTATCACAAGAATGGAAAAGCAAGTATCTAATGTGCTCAATATTAATTTGAAACTAGTAGATGAACAACTACATGTCCACATGAGAGAAAAACACATTTAAATTAAGAAAAGGGCAGTGGGGAAGGGACAGGAGGTGTGGTAAGCTCTCACCTATGGGATTCAATGTAGGGGAATATGGCACACTTCCTGGGCGAAGGGCTCAACTTCAACTTGGGCCTTACCTAACAAACACAAACAACATAACCTAGCTGTATATGCCCTTATATTGGCCTGAAATTAAAAAATAATGGTTCTGGTTGCAAGAAATTAAATTAAATATGATAAAGATTTTGTCATTTCATATTCCCACACAGTATGAGATTTCTCATTTCCCCACATTCTTGCTAGCAATGGGTTTAGAGTGTTTTTACTAAGCTGAAACATGTGAAATGGTATCTCACTATTGTTTCCAGTTGTATTTTTTCCTGCGAACTTTACTGATTAACTAAATGAAACTACTGGGTCATTGTAATGGGTCATTAGTCTTTCTATAAATTCATTTAGAGTTATTTTTATTTGATGTTTATAAATACTTTTTCTTTTTTCATACAAATACTTTTCACTTATGTGTGGTTCAGCAATTTTCTTCAGATGTATTTACCTCAAATACTATTATTTTATGTCATACTAATATAATCTATGGAGAAAAGAAATGTGTCAATTGCTTTGTTTGTGATTTGTACATTTTAACCTTAATAATTTCTGTTTTTCCCATGTCATCAAGATTTATCTGCAAAATAAAAATTTTTAGGTAATGTAAATATATATTTAAGAATGTATCTTTCATACATCTAGAATTTATGTTATTTCTAGGTCATTAAATTATCATATTTCATTATGTATTGAAATGTATTTATGGCAACTCCAACTGATTATTACCGTTTATCTTCTGATTATAAAGCTCTCTGTAAGGGCTTTCACTTCTTTATCCGGGTTTTAGTCTAGTAACAATTTGACACAAACTTTTCTGTATTTTTTAATAATTTGTAAAGTCTACTGGGGCAAGTCTCTCCACCCTAGTCTTACAGACCTGTATGTTTTTAGACTTTTTTTAAAATATAGATTTTATTACTTGTCAAGTTCTACAGACTTCCTAATAGGATTTTAATTGGAGTTCCTTTTAATTTATATATTCACTAAAGAAGATCATATATCTTTATAACACAGAATCTTTCACCTCAGTTTATCTAGTGCTATTCTTTCTAACAATATATTTTTCCATGCATAAAAATCTCTTACTCTATAATTTTTCAAAAATTTTACCCATCTATTTATGTTGATCTTATACCTATCAGTCTTGTTGGACTCTTATTATAGTCTAATAAATTGTTTATAGCCTTTCTTATACTTTGCAATTTATACTATTATTCATGCCTCTTAGTTTATTATTATTATTATTTTCCTTCTTATTTCATGGCTATGATCTCCAGTGTAGAAGGGATAACTAGAAGTGATAGTGGACTTCGATGTATTCTTGCTTTAGGAGTATTTAGAAATTTATTACACATTTCAAATTTCTTTTATTTTATTTGTTTACAGACAGGTTTTTACTTGGTCACAGAGGGTGGGGTGCAATGGCATAATCATAACTTAGCTCATTGCAACCTTGAAATCCAGGGTTCAATTGATCTGCCTGCCTCAGTCTCCTGAATAGCTGGGACTATAGGTATGAGTTACCACTCTGGCTAATTTTCTCTCTCTCTTTCCTTCCTTCCTTCCTTCCTTCCTTCCTTCCTTCCTTCCTTCCTTCCTTCCTTCCTTCCTCCTTCCTTCCTTCCTTCCTTCCTCTTTTCCTTCCTTCTTCCCTCTTGCCCTCCCTCCCTCCCTTCCTTCCTTCTTTTAGGTCTCACTGTGTTGCCCAGGCTATTCTTAAACTCTTTACCTCAAGTTATCCTCCTGACTCAGCCTTCCAAAGTTCTGTCAATACAGGCATAAACAACCATACCTAACCCACATTTCAAATTTTTTGATTCCCCAGCATTTCACATTACTTGCTTCTCATTATATTTTCTTCAAAAGTATATAATTGGTCTAAGATTTTACGCTTATTTTCATTAGAAAATGGTAATTATATCATATAATGCTTTCATATTTGATGTGTGTGATTTATGTTATTTTCAATTTGTAATGTTCCTTTTATTTTTCCTTTGTCTTCTAAAAAATTCCGAAATTCTTAATTGCATCCAGGGATAGATTGAGATAAACATATTTTAATATGTTTATTTGGTTTTTTAATAGTCAAGGTTGAATCAGGAAAAACAAAACCATCAGGAGCTATATATATATATTCATGTATATGCAAGGGGTTCGAGGGATTGGCTTACATAATTGTGGGGTCTGCCTAGATAAGTCTGAAGTGTATAGAGTAGACAATCAGGAAGCAAAGGTCACATGCTGGCTGGAAACTCTCCAGGCATAGGATGAAGCTGGTTTCTCTGGGTACAATCTCTTTTTTCCCCAAGGAAAGCCTAAGCTTTTTATGGGCTCTCACTGATTACATTATACCCACAGGATAATTTTTCCTAACTTAAATTAAACTGATATGGGTGTTGTAGTTAACAACAGTGAAATCCCTTTGCAGTAGCATCTATACTTGTGTTTAAATAACTGGGAGTGGTGTGTGTGCCCATACAATAGCTGCTACTTCCCTTCCATCTTCTCCAATGAGAGACTACCCCTAAAAGCCCACTCATCTGGAAACGTTATTGTACAAACTAATTCTGAGAAAAGTAGTTTAGCTTTCTCAGTTGACCCACTACAGAACTATAATGTGATCCATGAAATGTGCCATCCAGGACTTTTTTCCAGAACTTGCTGAGAGGTAGACCTTTTTTGTAGGATCGGCAAGAGGAATTCAGAAGTTTTATTTCACTTTTGTTTTATTTTTAATTCACTTATATTTACTGGAATTGGGTTGGTTTGAAGGAATCTTGGAGGCACCTTTAGCTCTAGCCAGATGAACGTTTTTAGGGAACGATTCTTGGAAAGGAAAGTGACTGCAAGCTTCTGCTCTGGGTTTTTAAGATGACTTATTAAGATGCTGGGTGTAGTTACATGGCAGAATAGAACTCACTAGGAGTGCAGACCACATAGCAATTCGATGATGAAAACACAGATGTAAACAACTTTTAAAAAATATTGATTTTCTTAGATCAGTGGTTCTTAAAGTGTGATCCTTTGACCAACAGCATCATCATTGATTAGAAATTCCTAAGAAAGGATAATTTTGGAGTCCTGCTCCAAACTTATGGAATCAGAAACTCTAGGGATGTGGACTATTAATTTGTGTTTTAACAAGAGCCACAGATAATTTTGAAGAGTAATAAATTTTTAAACCACTAGCTTAGAGAATCTCTCTGCAGCTAAAATTAAAAGTATGGCAGCTGAGCAGAATCCCTATGTGGGGACTGCTCATGGTAAGGATGGATCCCTTTGGACATGGTGTGGCTGGAGGATAACATAAGCAGAAATATTGAGAGAGACGGTAAAGAGACTAACTAAAGTAAATTGTAGAAAGGTACTCTACATTGACAATTCTTAGCAGTCTTCCTGTATAATGTGGGATTTTACATACTGACTAGAGTTAGGGTTTTTTTTCTTTTTCTGAGAGCATGAGTTTTAAATATGACCTGAAGAAGGCTTGCGATGTATTGTGATGTATAATGGAGTAAATTATATGAGTGGTAACGCTATACCAAACATACTTTTTGAACATGGGAGTATTGCTAGCAAGAGATTGTATCCTATAGAAAATGTGGTTGTTCATTTAATGCAAAGGAGATCTCTGACAATAGGGTTCACTCAGACAAGCCCAATGAACAGATTCCCAGCCAAGAAAACCAGAAGATACAGGTTTGGTCATGTTGAATATATGGCTTCTCTGGTTTTCTCAATTTCTAAGATAATTACCTCATATGGTGAAAAAAAAAATCCCTCTAACAAAGTCCTATATCCTAGATACTACATACGGGTACAAATTCCTATTGCGTTCCATTGCCATCTTGCTACTTCTAGAACAAGAAATATTAAAGAATGGCAAGACATCTCCCAAAGCTAGTCACACCACAGATGATGTAACAGTGGCCATTTTGGGAACAGGTACACTAGATATATTCCCTATAATGTTAAAGTTCCAGGAAGGAGCAAACATACCTATTCAGCCAGGGATAACTACAGGGAAGACTAAGAGGGGAAGTGTGTCCTGGGATCCTTGGAGAACATGGCTACATTCAGATAACTACAGTGCTTGTAGCCTGAGTGGCCCAAAATGTTAGATGCCGTGGGGTAAACTGTCCCAGTACTAAGATATGGGTAATTGAAACAAACAAAAAATAATAAATAAATAAATAAATAAAGAATTCCAATGGGGTAAATTACAAATATGTCTTCTCTGACATATTTAGCAAAAGCCTCTAGCTTCACCTGTGTATTTGGACCTGGTCTACATTAGGAAGGGAAAAATATGAGTGCCCACTTTCCCAGAGAACATAGAAACTCCCTAGATGTCTCTAGCCTTAAACCCAGTGCAACCCACCAAACTCCCAGGGGGACAGTGAGGTAAATTACAGGCAGTGAAGAATGGGGCAGAGGCCAGCAATGCTCTTGTGATCTTCTGTGGATGCTTCTACAATGCTGTGCCTTCTCATTTCTGCTCTCCTGGAATCATGTGAGTTTGGGCAAGGCAAAGACTCTGTAAAAGACATATCTTGACCTCCAAGAGAAGTCTAAATGTGAAACTGGTTTTGGAAATTTTGCTTCAACAAAGCAGGGATAATGAGATTCAAAGACCAGGAAAAGAAATTTTGCTGAATATCAACTCTGAGCAGCCTGAGTCAGAGTTTCAGTCAGTAGGCTCCTTAAATAGGTACTGAAACTTGGCATTAGGCTGAGGGGCTGGAAAGGAAAGCACAGTGGTGGGCTGTCAGTGAAGGAAGAAGCAAGTGATATGGCAACCAGAGTGAAGAATGGGAGGCACTGTGAAGAAAGTTAGACATTTGGTATGATATTAAAATTGTTAATGATTTCCTTGGGCTTTTTTCCCCAATATTTTTACAACAGGCAGAGTTGTGTTCTTGTGCAGAGGGGCTGACAGGCAAGGGTTTGTGGTGACATTTCAGGGCATAACAAGTCTTTCCATCCTGGTCCTTTTCCTAAGTGTGATGTGATTGCTTTTATCCTACTGAGGTGAGGGTGTTGGCTTTAATGTCACAAGAATCAGAATAGTGACTGGGTCCGATGGATGTGTTTGAATTGAGTTATATGCTATAAAGGGAATGGGGTAAGACTAGGACCTGTGGGATGGGTGCAGTAGGGCTGGAAAGGAGTGAGAATGTCAGAATGCATAGCTTTATGAGGGATTGGTGTGTGCAAAGGTCAGGGCTCCTCAGACAGAACAGAGAATAGGAAGTGCAGGTAATGTTCACATACATCAATCAGTTTAGGAGCTGACCTAATCATGTCATGTGTGGAAATCTGTGCTCAGTCCAGCTTCTACAGGAAAAAATGTCATAAATCATAATCAGAGACCCGAAGAACAGGAAGAAACCTCACAGAAGACCCATCGAGTTAAGCCTCCCAACTATGGGTGAGTGAATCTGTGGGCAGAGTGAACACTGAGGACAGACTTGGCATAAGCTCTTTGGGGTTGGGTAGTGAGTGGCATGCCCTTGCTTCTGCATTCTGGCTCCAGATCTATTGTCTGTGCTGAGTGTCTCAGTTGGGCAGAGATCTGTATCAGCTCAATGAGCAAATCTAGATCATGAAAGACATAGCTCATTACATCTAGTTTGACTAAGAGCAGTCAGGGAATTTGTTTTTCAATTTCCTGATGATTTTTATACAACCCTAGAGGGCGAACAGAAAAAAAAATGATAAAGAACATTTGTTTATCAGTAAATTGGCCCTACAATGAGACAAATTACATTCAGTATAAGCTAGTTACACACTATATAAACATTTAAGCCAAGACTATGTTATAGTTAATTGAGAAAACTGCAGTGAGGATTCTGCATGGAATAGAACGTTATTTTCCCATTGAAATAAAGATGATGGTAATAATAAATGAAATTTATTGAGCACCTCCCATGAACTACAAACCCCAGTAGGTACTCTTCTTTAAATTCTCACAACCTTGCAAAGTCTCATTAGTCCCATTTTATAGATCAGAAAAGTTTAGGATTCTGACGGAAAAATTACTTGTTCAGGAAACACTGCTAATAGAGGTAAACACAAAGTTTTGTTCCCAGGCTTTCTTTGTTCTCAGTTTTTCTGGGTTCCAAAGCTTATACTTTTTTTTTAACCACCACATCTTGTTGCTATAAAAATTCCTAAATCCTGTGCTTCTAAAATATTCTGCCTTTTTGGAAAAATACAGGAAGGCAAGCATGAGATCTGGCTTACGTTCTTGCCTGAATGTTATAGGTGAGGGTCTAGAATGCGCAAATCACATCATTTATGATCGCGTATTTGGCCAAGTTCAAACTGTCCCCTTGTTATGCATAATTTCATTTAGATTAAGTACTCACCATTGTGGCTTTTGTCCCCTTAGAGGCTGGAGATATTGAAAAGGTGGGATACATGGGAGCTTAGTAGAAGCTTTTTTTTTTTTTCCCCACAAAAAGATCTCAGTCATCACTGTCCAGGTACAAGTCAAAGAAATCTTATGAAATTACCTGTTAAAATTGTGAAAGGGTGAAATTGAGAAATATCTGACTATACTTTTTCTTTTGAATCACCAAGCACTACAGATAGAATGTGAATGAAGTGTTAACTCCATAGTAGCAGGCTAGAAAAGGATGGAATTTTGTATTTGGGGAATAGAGTGAAGTCCAAAAAGGATAAATTTCAACAATGTGGGGAAGAGCACATGAAGTATCTTCTCATGGAATTTCAGATGAAGGTGGAGCAGGTATATGTGAAAATATCGTTGGCTAGTGCATTATGGAAACTACTAGAATAATTATCAATATAAAATATGTAATTATCAAACATATGGATAATTACTAAGCCCTGAATCCCAAATCAGAATTTGTTCTAACTTAAAAGAAAAATAATGTCTGATTATATCCAATGAACTGGGCTTGCAACTTGTGTTCCAAACTGACAGTCACATCTAATGTCGTCCCATATACCTTAAAAGAATGAGAGAGTGTGTTTGTGTGTCTATGTCTGTATTCAGGTATATTCTTTTTTTTTTTTTTTTTTTTGCATGCTGCATCATCTTTATTTTTTTTTTTTTCAATACAAACATGGGGTACAGTGTAATGTTTTCACACACATTCTGAAATACTTTCATCGAGGTGGTTCACATAAATTTCATGTCATTTGCATAGTTGTTGTGTCAAAACATTTACATTCTAGTTCTAGA
>CAUYTI010002056.1:0-24703 GCA_963575145.1 Galago senegalensis | reverse complement strand
CGCCTCCCAAGTAGCTGGGACCACAGGCGCCCGCCACAACGCCCGGCTATTTTTTGGTTGCAGCCGTCATTGTTGTTTGGTGGGCCCGGGCTGGGGATTCGAACCCGCCACCTTAGGTGTACATGGCTGGCGCCTTAGCCGGTTGAGCTATAGGCGCCGAGCCCTAAAAAAAGATTTTTCTATGGACATTGTAAAATATTCCAGGCTTATCTTGTGTTTGCTACACCCCAGTTCTGGTATCTATCTCATCTCTAAGTATCCCTGGCTCTTTTTATTGGAGAAACCTAAACTGAGGAACATTTATATGTAATACCTGACTGCGTATTCTTTAACAGTGTCATGGTCATGAAAAACAAGGAAAAACAGAGGAATTGTCATAGATTGGAAGATAAGGAGACATGACGACTGAATACACTTATGATCCTAGAACAGAAAAGACATTAGTGGAGGCTCAGTGCCCATAGCTTAGTGGGTAGGGTGCCGGCCACATACACTAGGGCTGGCCCGGGCGTGTCAACAGTGACAACTACAACAATAAAACAGCTGGCTGTTGCTCTGGGCACCTGTAGTCCCAGCTACTTGGGAGACTGAGGCAACAGAATTGCTTAAGCCTAAGAGTTTGAGGTTGCTGTGAGCTGTGACACCAAGGCACTACCCAGGGTGACATAGTGAGACTCTCTCAAAAAAGAAAAAAAAAGACATTAGTGGTAAAATTTAAACAAAGTCTATAGTTATTGTTATATCAATATCAATTTCTTGGTTTTGATAATGGTGCTATGGTAATGTAAGATAAAGCTAGTTGAAAAGTATATAGGAACTGGTCGTCACCTGTAACTCAGTGGGTAGGGCGTCAGCCCCATATACAGAGGGTGGCAGGTTCAAACCCGGACCCGGCCAAACTACAACAAAAAATAACCAGACGTTGTGGTGGGTGCCTATAGTCCCAGCTACATGGAAGGCTGAGGTGAGAGAATCACCTAAGCCCAGGAGTTGGAGGTTGCTGTGAGCTGTGACCCCACAGCATTCTACCGAGGGCCATAAAGTGAGACTCTGTCTCTTTAAAAAAAAAAAAAAAAGAAAGAAAGAAAGAAAGAAAAGAAAAGTATATAGGAACTTTTGTACTTTTCTTTGCATCTCTTGTATAAATGTAAAATTATTTCAAGATAAAAGATTAAAGAACTATTAACTTCCAAAAATGTTTCAAGAATGTGAATGTAGTCACTATTTATTGTACAAAAATATAACCTTAGAGATAAATGTAACTTGTGTTTTGAAAAACATTATGTGGGAACATATTTCATGTGATTTTTTTTGAGACAGAGTTTCACTTTGTCACCCTCAGTAGAGTGCTGTGTCGGCATACCTTACAGCAACCTCAAACTCTTGGGCTCAAGCAAGACTCTTGCCTCATCCTCCCAAGTAGCTGGGATTACAGGCACCCACCATAACACCGGGCTGTTTTTAGAGATGGGATCTCACTCTGGCTCAGGCTGGTTTCAGGCAGCCTGTGAGCTCAGGCAATCCACCCACCTCGGCCTCCCCAATTCTGGGATTATAAGCATGAGCCACTGTGCCTGGGATTTCATGCAATTTTTATTTAAAAATTCTCCCTTGGCCTTGTGCTCAGGTGTTTGAGACCAGACTGAGCAAGAGCAAGACCCTGTCTCTAAAAATAAAAATAGCAAGATATTGTGGCAGGTGCCTGTAGTCCCAGCTACTCGGGAGGCTGAGGCAAGAGAATTGCTTGAGCCCCAATGTTTGAGGTTGCTGTGAGCTATACCACAGAACTCTATGGAGGGCAACAAAGTAAAACTCTGTCAAAAAGAGAGAGAGCAAGGGAGGGAGAGAGAGAGAAAGTTACAGATACTACCTAGATGTTGGTCAAATTTTTTAAAAATAGGGTATTCTGAAGGTAGTGAGTTGTTTCGATGATGTAGTAACTACTTGTTACTACTCTGTCCCTCTTTCTCACTACTGCACTTGACTAGTCTTAAACAAATGTGAAATAATAGTAATCATCGCAACCTATATAGGAGTAACTTTCTATACCACCAGGGGGATGGGGCGTCAGTGCAGGGGAGAGCAATAGAAAAGCACAGAGGATGAGATGGCAAGGTAAGTCAAAATAGAAAAAATGGAAAAGTGGAACTCATCAACAGAAGGATATTCCATAAATTTTATTATTTATCATGATGTGAATCTTAAACTTTTATATTAAATCTTTTTCCTTTAATAAAATAAAAAGTTTTAATGAGTGAATTTGTAGAGTTTATACTTTGTTCTCTAATTTTTTCAGGCTGTGTTCAGGCAGCTCTGTTCAGATAACCATCTCAGGAGGAAAAATGAGAAAGGCAACTGAGACTGGATTTATAAGAACAGGATTTTCTTAGCGGCTATAGGGAGGGCTGATTGTGGTGGCAGCTCATTTGCTTTTGTGTTGGCCCAGTTTCTGAAAGACAATTCTCTTGGTTGAGTGAGTCTGTAAATGCATTTACTGGAATAGTTTTCCAGGAGCAGCTCCAGGCTCACCCTAAGCAATAGTTTGAGGAAGGAGATACCCAGGGCCAAATTTCCCAGTGAGTCACTCTTAAACTTTTCAAGGACCTTTGTTGAGAGAGCTTTATTTCCAGGCCACAGCTCACTCCAGGACAGTTTATCTGTCTCACCTCAAGCTACCTAGTTTAATAAAATAACGTTAAACTGGGCTTTAGAACTCTAGCTCTACTACTAACTGGTGACCTTGAGAAAATTATTGTTCAGTTGCCTCACTGTGAAAAAGGGAATTTGGTGACTTGATTTCTTTTTTATTTTATTTTATTTTTTTGTACAGACAGAGTCTCACTTTATCGCCCAGCAACCCCCAACTCCTGGGCTTAGGCAATTCTCTTGCCTCAGGCTCCAACCACTAGGCTCAGCTATTTTCTTGTTGCAGTTTGGCCAGGGCTGGGTTTGAACCTGCCACCCTCAGTATATGGGGCCAGCACCCTACCCACTTAACCACAGATACCACCTAGTGACTTGATTTCTAAGCTACTCTATTGATTAAAAAATCTGGAGTGTGTATCTAAAACTGAAGGCATCTTCCTTCTCAGTAAATAGCTCCCTTTCTATATAGCCCATTATTTGTTATAATACTATTCTTCCAGTCTCTGAAAAATTGTGGTTATTTTTGTTATATCCGTTTCCTTTAACTCTTACCAATCCAGCAGCTCTTCCTTTACGGTGGAAGTGTTAGTAGGATGCATATGAATTATGAGAATGGGGTTTTGGAGTCTGAAAGTCTAAAAAGGGGACTCTTACCTGAGTGGGTGGAGTTACCACACCTTTAGTACAAGGCTTTGAAAGAGGTGAAAGGTGGATTTAATCGTTATCCATTACTTTTGGTGGAAAGAAAACGGACTTTGGAATCAAATAGATTATGGGGTTTGAAACCCAGCTCTGTTACTTTATAGCTAAGGGATCTTTGTAAAGTTATTTAATATGGCTGAATCTCAGTTTCTTTACCATAAGTACAAGATCATAAAACCAATCTTACAGAGTGGTTATGAGGATTAAGTAAGATATGTGCTTTGCATAAAGTAGGTGTTTTAAATAAAATACTTATTTTCCTTCCAAGAGTCTGATTTCTAACTTAACTTTGAAATGTGTAGTTTCCTGTTACCTATCTATCACTTGGATTTTTCTTTTATTTATTTATTTATTTATTTATTTTTTGTCCGGGGCTGGGTTTGAACCCGCCACCTCTGGCATATGGGGCTGGCGTCCTACTCCTTTGAGCCACAGGCACCACTGGATTTTTCTTACTGACAGTAAATGACTGACTGTCGTTTTTTTTTTTTTCTTTTTTTTTTTTTCTTAATAACAAGTAAAACTTGTCATTGTCTCTCTTTACTATATTTACTCTCTCTGTTAATGGCATCAACAGCATCACCAGCCTTTTAAGTCATTCATGTTTAATGATGCCAGCTTTGATTCCTTCTCTTACTCGAAATCCATTTTGTCCTAAGAACTGTCAGTTCTCTCTTCCCAGCTTTCCATTCCCATCTACCCTAATTTAAGAGTTAGAAGCTTGGGGGCAGTGCCTGTGGTTCAGTGAATATGGAGCCAACCCCATATATCGAGGGTGGTGGGTTCAAATCCGACCCCAGCCAAACTGCAACAAAAAATAGCCAGGCGTTATGGTGGGCTCATGTAGTCCCAGCTCAGGAAGCTGAGGCAAAAGAATCGCCCAAGCCCAAGAGCTGGAAGTTGCTGTGAGCTGTGATGCCATAGCACTCTACTGAGGGCAACAAAGTGAGACTCTGTCTCTAAGAAAAAAAAAAAGGAATTAGAAGTTTGGGATATCCTTGACAAGTAATTTCTACTCCAGTCTTTTCTCCTCTTAGCAAGTTGTGCATTGCTGTAGAATAATCTTTTTATAAAGCATAATGTTTATTATTTTACTTGCTTTTTCAGAACCCGTCTGTGTTCCACCATAGCAACTGTGAGTAATCCACTGCAGAGATCTTATCTTACACATGTGAATACTGAAGTTCAGGGAAATTGTTTTTTTATTTTCTATAAAGATCACACATGTACTAAGGAATAGCACACTGAGACTAGACGTCATCTCTGCTCTCTCACAGGCTAGTTCTTTCTGCTATCAGAATATGGCCCAATAATGTGGTATGTGCTTTTTTGTTTTGTTTTGTTTTTTTGAGACAGTCTCACTCTGTCACCCTCAGTAGAGTGCTGTGGCATCATAGCACACAGCAACCTCAAATTCTTGGGCTTAAGTGATTCTCTTGCCTCAGCCTCCCAAGTAGCTGGGACTACAGATATCTGCCACAACACCTGGCTATTTTTTTGTTGTTGTTGTTTGTTTTTATTGTAGTTTTCATTGCTTATTTAGCTGGTCTGAGCTGGGTTCGACCCACCAGCCTGGGTGTATGTGGCCAGCACCCTACCCACTGAGCTATGGGCACCGCCCCAACAATGTGGTTTTTAAGGCTTTTCCCAGTCAGCCTCATTCTGTCTTTTCTTACTTTATCTTCAACTTCTTTTGCACCTATGGTTAAACTCACCTGCCACAGTACTAATGTTTTTTCATCTACCTAAGATGCACTTTCCTCCTCCAGCCCTCACTTTGTTGAAATTCCACCCATTTTATATGTCCCAATTTGATTTGATCTTTTCCTTTCCTTCCCAATCAAGCCAGAAAATCAGCTTTTGAATTCCTAGTCCATTAATTGCCTCTAGCTACTGTCCTTTGTGCTATAACTATTTGTGTAGGAAATAGTTACTCAGCTTGACTGCGGAGTACTTTTTTCTGGTGATGATTGGTGTAGAAACTGTGTGAATTTGGGTGGCTTTTTACATCTTGCCTACCATTGCATGAAACACTGGGATTTCTTCGAAATGTGTGTGTCGTACTTCTTTTGGGAAGGGGGTTGGTTTCTTCTCTTCTTTTTGAGACTCCTACAGGAGCTGAATTTGTAATTTAGAAACATTTAATTTTGTTAATCTTGTCTGGGACACTTAAGTAACATCTGAAGCATTATTGCTTTAGAATGTTCAAATAAAATTTCCTGACCAAAAAAAAGAAATAGGTACTCAATAACATGGTACCAAAATCTATCAAAAATTATGTACTGGAGGCCAGGCATAGTGGCTTACGCCTATAATCTTAGCACTCGGGAGGCCAAGGCGGGTGGATTGTCTCAGCACACAGGTTCGAGACCAGCCTGAGCCAGAGAGAGACCTCATCTCTAAAAATAGCTGGGTGTTGGGTGTGTGCCTGTAGTCCCAGCTACTTGGTAGACTGAGGCAAGAGAATTGCTTGAGCCCAAGAGTTTGAGGTTGCTGTGAGCTGTGCTACCACAGCAGTCTACCAAGGGTGACAAAGTGAGACTCTGTCTCAAAAAAAAAAAAAATTAACACCAACAAAAAAATCATGTACTGATTCTCACCTTTATATGTTTTGTAGGTGCTAATCATGTTGCTAAGAAATAACAGTATGTTTCTGTGAAGACAAGTGTGGTCCAGGTGAGGGCCACCTCATTCCTGAGTGTAAGATGTTCTTCTTCTAGCTGTGTATGTTCTGGGTTTTTTTTTTTAGAGACAGAGTCTCTAAAAGTCTCTTTATTGCCCTTGGTAGAGTGCTGTGGAGTCACAGCTCACAGCAACCTCCAACTCCTGGGCTTAGGTGATTCTCCTGCCTCAGCCTCCCAAGTAGCTGGGATGTATGTTCTAATTTTCCTTGGCTTTCTGGCCAAGAGTAATTAAAACCATGGACTTAGAATTGGGGATTAGCTCCCTTTTTTTTTGAGACAATCTCACTCTTTCACTCTGGGTAGAGTACTTCACAGCAACCTCAAACTGTTGGCCTTAAGCAGTCCTCTTGCTTCAGCCTCCCGAGTAGCTGGGACCATAGGCATGCACCACTGTGCTGGGCTAGTTTTTCTATTTTTAGTAGAGATTGGGTCTCGCTCTTGCTCAGGCTGGTCTCAAACTTGAGCTCAAGTGATCCACCTGCCTTGGCCTCCCAGATTGCTAGGATTATATAGCTGAGCCACTACATGTTCTTTATCATGCTCAGTCTCTCAAAAATTAATATTTTTCCTTTCTTTTTTTTTTTTTTGAGACAGAGTCTTGCTCTGTCACCCCAGGTAGTGTCATCAGCATAGTTCACTTCAACCTCAAACTTCGGGGCTCAAGTGAACCTCCTGCCTCAGCCTCCTAAGTAGCTGGGACTACAGGTACACAACACCACACCTGGCTAATTTTTGTATTTTTTGTAGAGATAGGGCATTGCCATTTTGCTCAGGCTTGTCTCAAACTCTTAGTATTCGGCTGTCCTCTCAGGTTTGCCTCCCAACATATTGGGATTACAGCTGTGAGTAGCTATGTTTGGCCTGCTTTTCTCTTTAAACAAACAGATTTGTGAGAATACCTTGTGTATTTTTTTTTAAGAGACAGAGTCTCACTTTGTCGCCATTGATAGAGTGCCGTGGTGTTACAGCTCACAGTAACCTTGAGCTCTTGGGCTTAGGTGATTCTTTTGCCTTGGCCTCCTGAGTAGCTGGAACTACAGGCACCCGCCACAACGCCCAGCTATTTTTTGTTGCACTTTGGCCGGGGCTGGGTTTGAACCTGCCACCCATGGTATATGGGGCTGGCGCCCTACTCTCTGAGCCACAGGTGCCACCCTACCTTGTGTATTTTTTTCCCCTTTGATCCAGAATTAATCACTTTAGAAGAACCGACAACATTTATATCCATACCTATGTTGGAAGCATATTTATAGCAAATAACGTCTTACAGTGTTGGTCAGCATTTCCTAAACTTGGCTTACAGAGTTACTATTGTGGTTTTATATCATTTGGTTTAGCTGAATTGTTGCTTGTATGTCTTTTTCATCTAAAAGGCTGGCAATGTTTGGTGGGTCTGCCAGTTACATACTGGAAAGCAGATAGACAAGTAGGGATCAAAAATTAGTTGGGGGTTAGCGCCTGTAGCTCAAGCAGCTGAGGCACCAGCCACATAACCAGAGCTCACAGGTTCAAATCTAGCCTGGCCTTGCCAGGTGGTAATGACAACTACAACCAGGAAATGGCTGAGCGTTGTGGTGGGCACCTGTTATCTTGGCTACTTGGGAGGCTGAGGCAAGAGAATCACTGAAGCCCAGGAGTTGGAGGTTGCTGTGAGCTGTGATGCCACAGTGCTCTATCCAAGGTAACAGCTTGAGGCTCCGTCTCAAAAAAAGAAATGAGTTGGTATAGAGTTGGGTGCAGTGACTCACACCTGTAATCCTAGCCTTCTGGGAGTCTCAGGTGGGTAGATTACCAAAGATCACAGGTTTGAGACCAGCCTGAACAAGAGCGAGACCCCATCTCTAACAATAGCCAGGTGTTGTGTGTGGCGGGCACCTGTAATCCCAGCTACTTGGGAGGCTGAGACAAGAGAATCACTTGAGCCCAAGAGTTTGAGGTTGCTGTGAGCTATGACACCATGACACTCAACTGAAGGCAACAAAGTGAGACTCTGCCACAAAACAAAACAAAACCAAAAAGAAGGATCCTAGCAGGGGGCCTAGACAGGTAGATTGCCTGAGGTCAGGAGTTCAAGACCAGCCTGAGTGAGAGCAAGACCCTATCTCTAACATTAGCCAGGCATTATAGTGTCCTCCTGTAGTCTCAGCTACTTAGAAGGCTGAGGCAAGAGGACTACTTGAGCCCAAGAGTTTGAGGCTGCTGTGAGTTCTGATCCCATGGCACTTTATCAAGGACAACAAAGTGACACTCTGTCACAAAAGAAAAGACAAAATACTATTACATAAGAATATTATGGGAGAAATCTCTGTATTTGGGAAACTTTGCCTTAAGTGATGAAACCAAAACTCACCAATAAACTTATCCATAAATTTAATCTAACATAGGGATTAAAGACAAATCAACAAAAACAATAAAACTAGTATTATTTTCAGACAAGGCTTTAGTTAGAAGAATGTTACATGTTGGAAAGTAGTGCAGTCTTCTGGAATTGGCAATCACTTACTTTGCATCACAGGACTTTTAATGTGAAATGACAGCCCAGGTTGTTCAGTTAAGCACACTGAATATTCTACTGTTGTCAAGGTTGTTGGAAGCAGTACCTGATAAATTGTACATTCTACCAGATCAGTTATACTCTTGAATTGTCAAGAGAGCTACAAGTAGTACTTTAATCTGTGTTTTTTCTTTCTTCAAATAAGGAAATTCTTGACTCATTTTTAATTTCGCCTCTTCTGGACAAGATTGGAACTCCTTTGGTAATTACTAGAACAAAATAACCAAACTATCCAGGTTGATGGATATAAAATTCTGTTTATCACCTGTACTCATCAAATTTTAAGTGCCCAACAATGTTGGGTATGGCTTTATGTATTCTTTGGCTTAAAAGGATTTTAGAAAAGAATTTTATTTTAGAGGTTTTATCTCCTGAACTTAAAATATATTATACTTTCTCCAATTGTTAAAAGATTTTAAAATAATAAGAATTATAATGAGAGCCAATGTTAATATATTATTCTTAAATGTTCTTAATACTAGTATAACATGCCTTGTATTTTCAATATATTGTCTCCTTAAATCTACATAAAAATGGGTATTATCCACCTCATTTTTCAGCTGAAGAAACTAAAACTGAAAAGATTACATAATTTGTACATGGTAAAAAGATTACAGTTTCACCCAAGTATGTCTTGCCTTAAAGCCTTTGCTGTTATACTGTGCTGTGTCCCTACCTCTCTCCCTGTGTCTGAGTGGTCAGTGCTGCAGAGCTTAGGGAGAGAAGGCAGCCAAAAGGAACTTGAATGTAGGTAGAACCTAATTTGGCTCTGGTTCTACTGAGGTGCTGATTGTACCTCTCCTGGGATGTAATGCAGAAGAAGGGGAACATTTCACTCCAAATGTGACTTTGGAATAGCTTTAAGTTCAGATAAAGGCCAATTGATGTTTACACAGTGGTTTAGTCATAAAATGATGGAACTGAAAGGGACTTTAGAGATCATCTGGTCTAATCTTCTCCTTTTACAGGAAACTATAACCCCAAGATATTGGACCATTTGACCAAGGTCACATAGTCTTCAGGAAAACCGGTAGAGGACTATGATCTGTAGGCGTAGGGCTCTCTGCTCTCTCACTTATACCACACCACTGCCAGTCCATGTATGCTGAAGAAACCTCTTAGGTGTCTAATGTCTGATTTTCTTTATTGTATAGGTATTTCAGTATCTGCAGATAAGATGGAATCAACTCCATTTAATAGACGCCAATGGACTTCACTATCATTGAGGGTAACAGCCAAAGAACTTTCACTTGTCAACAAGAACAAGTCATCGGCTATTGTAGAAATATTCTCCAAGTAAGTGCTGATCCTGGTCCAAAAGGACCATCTGTCTTGAGTACACATTACCACCTGTCATGGAAATTGGTGGAGGAAGTACATGATGTAAAATGGCTTTACTATTCACCTCCCGGATTTCAAACACTAAATAAGGCATTGTGGAGAAGGCAGATGATAATATTATAATAGTCAGAGACATGTTCTCTGGTTTTAAGTTTTTGTTTAGTTTGAGGAAGAAAAAGTTACAAACATAAAAGATAACTATAAAATAATCTTAAAGCAAAATATCAGCAAGTCCAAAGTGAATAGGAATGAAGACTAGATACAGATGAAGAGAGGGAGTGACCATTGTGGGTAGGAGCTAATCAGGAAAGCTTTCTGGTTCAAATAAGTTTTGAGGCAAGTTTTGACTTATTTGAAGGGACCATTAAGTGTACTCTCTACCTGTGATAGTCACTATCTGTGTGGCTATTTAAGTTTAAATTAATTAAAATGAAATAATAACATTCAAAAATTCTGTTTATCAGCTGCACTCATCACATTTCAAGTGCCCAATAATGTTGCTTGGGCACATAATGAATAGCATAGACACATTTCATCATTGTACAAGTGCTGCTGAACAGTGCAAACCACACAGACAAACTGTAGTGCATTGGCTGCATATTTGGTAAACATAGCCATGTCCATTTGAGTATTGTCTATGGATGCTTTTGTGCTACAATATCCCTGTAAGATAGTTACAACAGAGACCTTATCACTGTCAAAGTCTAAAATATTTACTATCTGACCCTTTATTATTTATTGATTGATTGAGACAGAGTCTGACCCTATTGCCTAGGGTAGAGTATAGTAGCATCATCATAACTCACTGCAGCCTCAAACTCCTGGGCCTTGGCAATTTTCCTGTCTCAGCCTCTCAAGTAGCTAGGACTATAGGTGCATGCCACCATGCCCAGCTACATCTGCCTCTTTAATTCAAAGTTCGCTGACTCCTGCTCTAGTCCATGAGTTCTTTGGGTTTATTTTGTTTTGTTTAGACAGTCTCATTTTGTCACCCCCCCCCAGTAGAGGGCTGTGCTGTCATAGCTCACAGCAACTTCAAATTCTTGGGCTCAAGTAATTATCTTGAGCTTCCTGAGGCAAGAGAATCACTTGAGGCCAAGAGTTTGAAGTTTTATCACCCAGCTATTTTTAGAGATGCAGTCTCTTGCTTTTGCTTAGGCCAGGCACAGTGGCTCATGCCTGTAATCCTAGCACTCTGGGATACTGAGGTAGGTAGATTGCTTGACTACAGGCGCCTGCCACAACACCCAGCTATTTTTAAGATGGGATCTCTTGTTCTTGCTCAGGCTGCTCTCGAACTTGTGACTCAGGCAATATGCCCTCCTTGGCCTCCAGAGTGCTGGCCATGAGTTTATTTGATATGAGGTCCCCTTTCCTGCTTATTTTGAAGAAGTTTGTAGAATAGTAACTGGAATATTGCAGGTACTCAACAAATGCTCAAAGAATTGTATATGTAAATAATATACCAGAGATGGCAAACACAACTTCGTTCAAGTAGATGCCATAGTGCAGAGGAGCTGAAGGTAGAAGGTAGGCTTACATTACTAGTGAGCAGAGTTTTGGGTTTTTTTTGTTTTGTTTTGTTTTTCTTTGTGTGTGTGTGTGTTGTTTTTTTTTTTTTTTGAGACAGAGTTTCATTATATTGCCCTCTATAGAGTGCTGTGGTGTCACAGCTCACAGCAACCTCAAACTCTTGGTCTTAAGCTATTCTCTTGCCTTAGCCTCCCAAGTAGCTGGGATTACAGGCGCCTGCCACATTGCCCAACTATTTTTTTTTTTAATTGCAGTTATTGTTGTTTAGCTGTCCTAGGCTGGATTCGAATCTGCCAGCCTTGGTTTTTGTGGCTGGAGCCATAACCACTGTGCTACAGCCTGTGGTTTTTTTTTTTTTTTTTTTTGCTTTCCCTTTTTGGCTACTATGAATAACATAACTTTGAACATTCCTGTATATATAAGTCTTTGCATGGAGAGAGGAGGAGCTGCCAGACTGTCTTCTGTAGCAGCTGCCCCATTTTATAATACTATGAACAGCATACAAAGGTTCCTGTTTGCCCAAACCCATTTTCTGCAACCAAGACATCTCTGGGGCAGGTGCTGTCCTGTGCTGCTTTTTTTTTTTTTTTGAGACAGAGTCTCACTCTATTTATTGCCTAGGCTAGAGTGCCATGGCATCAACTTAACTCCCTGCAACCTCGAACTCCTAGGTTCAGTCAATTGTTTTGCCTCAGCCTCCTAAGTAGCTGAAACTATAGGCATGTACCATGATGGCCTGGCTAATTTTTCTATTTTTAGTAGAGGTAGGGTCTTGAACTCTGGAGCTCAAGAGATCCTTGCTAGGATTATAGTCATGAGCCACTACACCTGGCCAAAATAGAGTTTGTTAATAGGAAACTACTGCACATTTATGAGAAGAAAGATGGTAAAAATTTAAAGAAAGTAATTATGGGAGTTGTATCTAGGACACAGCTAAATATCAATAGGCGATTTCTGTAATCAACAATGTTACCTTTTTTTAAATAACGAATTCATTAAGCACCTGCCATGTGGAAAACACTGCCCTTCTAAATTGTTAACCTTGGTTATCACTTAAGATAGAGTGGAGGTCAAACTGTGGAGCCCTTTTAGCTTCCATGTTAAATATTTTATATTGCTGTTATTTTATGTCAAACATGTATCATTATTATCAAGAAAAGAAAATCAGGCCAGGCGCAGTGACTCATGCCTATAATCCTAGCACTCTGGGATACTGAGGTGCGTGATTGCTTGATCTCAGGAATTCGAGCCCAGCCTGAGAAAGACCCTCATCTCTGCTAAAAACAGAAGAAAAAAAAAAACCTGAGGCAGGAGGAGGATCACTCGAGCCCAGGAATTTGGGGTTGTTGTGAACTATGTTGACACCATGGCACTCTACCCAGGGCAACAGAGTGAGACTCTTGTCTCAAAAAAATAAATAAATAAATAAAAAGAAAAGAAAATCAATGAAGATATTTCAGAAAAAAAGGACAGAAAGCCAGAAGGCTATTAAGACTTAATCCTTAGACTGGGTACAATGGCTCTTGTCTATAATTCTAGTACTCTGGGAGGCGGAGGCAGGTGGATCACTTGAGCTCACAAGTTAGAGATCAGACTGAGCAAGAGTGAGACGCTGTCTCTACTAAAAATGAAAAACTGAGGCAAGATTACTTGAGCTAAGAGTTTGAGGTTGCTGTGATCTACCAAGGGTGACAAATTGAGATTCTGTCTCAAAAAAATAAAATACCACCAAAATGTAGTAGCTTAAAGTAATGACAGCTGGTTTTGGTTTTTTTTTTTTGCTTATGAGTCCCCACTTTGGTCTGGGCTTATTTCTGCTCTACTCAGCATTAGACAGGGTGGCCCAAAGGCTGGGAGCCATATTCATCTAAAGGCTCATTTACTCACCAGTCTGGCAGTTGATGCTTGCTGTCATGTGGGATCTCAGCCGAGGCCTTGGTTGAAGCACACATGGCCATTCCATGTGGCTGTTTGGCTTGGTGACTGGGTTCCCAGGGCAAGTGTCCAGAGACGGAGGGAAGGAGCACAGGCAGAAAGGAGTTCAAAGTTGTATTGCCTTTCATTACTAGGCCTCAGAAGTCATACACTATCACTTTGGCCACATCCCCTTTGTTAGATGTGAGTCACTAAGTCTGGCTCATACTCGAGGAGGGGGATTTGACTCCACCTTCTGATGAGAAGACTATCAAAGATTTTTTGGACATGTCTTAAAACCATCCTATATGGCTTTCTAGGCCTCTCCTCTGAAGATCTTGTTTTGATGTATCTGGGCTAGGAACCAGGAATTTGTGTTTTTAACAAGTATCCTAGGTGATTTATACCTTCACAGAAATTTAGGAAGCACTGGTAGTGGAAGAGATGGACTTTTGAAATCAAAGCAGTGAACTTGAACATAGAGCAGAATGAGTAAGTCTAAGATAGGAAGTTCAAGCAGAGGATTGTAGAAGATGAGTAAAGGGAAAAGGAAGGAAAGCAAGCAGTCTGGCATAGAGAAATACAAAAGGGAGAAGTACCATGCAGTTAGGGCCAGAGGGTAGAAGGCCTCAAATGCTATGCTAAGTTTAGGATTTAGTCAGATAAATGGTGTATACAACTGAAGGTTTTCATGTAGGGAGAGTGACATGATGAGACTTGTATTTTAAAAGACACTGTGGCAATAGTATAAAAGGTATATTGGAAAGGTAAGAAACTGATAATGTGGAGACAATTTATGAGACTGTCTTGGGAACCCAAATGAAAGCTATTGAGACTGGGGGGTAGGAATGGAAATGAAGGGGAAAATATGAGACAGTATTAAGGTGTGATGAATGGGACTTGGAAATTCCCTATTCTGCAGAGAAACTTCTCCACATTCTTACCCTTTTCACCCTCCTTTCACCCAACCCTCTTTAAGTAAACTTGGCTTTCCTTTGACATGCATCTTGTCTTTGAGTAGTGGCTGCCTATTCTTTCTGTACTTGCTTTCCCGAAATATTCTGGGGGCCAGATGGGTTGCTACTCTCCTACATCTTTAATGCTATTTGCCATCCACTGTTTTTCATCCCTGGTTATGAAGTACTAAACCTGTTCTTTGAGACTCACATCTAACTATACCACACAGTTCTTATCTCCCTCTTCATCAAAGTGGTCGTGTACCAACCTCTGGGCCAAGCTCCTTGTCTTCATTTGAGGACACTGGTTTCCAGAGTCATTTAATTGTCAGTGTTTCTCATTGGGGGTGCTAATAGCATTTTGAGTGGTGCAGATCTTCCATATCCTTCTTTTTTCTTTTTTTTTTTTGAAACAAAGTCTCACTCTGTGGCCCAGGTAGGATGCCATGGCATTGTTACGGCTCACAGCAACCTCAGACTCTTGGGCTCAAGTGATCCCTTGCTTCAGCTTCCCTAGTTGCTGAGAGTACAGGTGCCTGCCACAACACCTGGCTAGTTTTTCTATTTTTAGTAGAGATAGGGTCTTGCTCTTTCTCAGGCTGGTTGTAAACGCCTGAGCTCAGGCAATCCATTTGCCTTACTCTCCCAGAGTGCTACTAGGATTACAGGCATGAGCCACCATGCCCCACCAATTAACTAATTTGTTTGTTTGTTTTTTAAGACAGAATCTCACTATGTTGCCCTCAGTAGAGTGCTATGGTGTCACAGCTCACAGCAACCTCAAACTCTTGGGTTTAAGTGATTCTCTTACCTCAGCCTCCCAAGTAGCTGGAATTATAGGTACCCACCACAACATTAGGCTATTTTTTTTTATTGCAGTTGTCATTGTTCTTTAGCTAGCCCCAGCTGGGTTCAAACCCACCAGGGTGTATATGGCCATTGCTGTAACCACTGTGCTGTGGGTACTGCCCAATTAACTAATTTGTTTAGAAGCAAAGTCTCTATTGTCCAGGGTGAAGTACCAGACCATAACTCACTGCTCACTGTAAACTCAAACACCTGGGCCCCTTCCACCTTGGGATCTGCTGTTGGTGGAACTGCAGGTGTACACCACCATGTGCAGTTAATTTTTCTTTTCTTTTCTTTTTTTTTTTAGAGATGGGGTCTTGATGTTTTGTTCTGGCCTCAAATTCCTGGGCTCACGCAGTCTTCCTGACTTGGCCTCCCAAAGTGCTGGGATTATAAGCATAAATGACCATGCCCTGCCTGATTTATGTGTTTTTGGAGTTTAGGGGAATCTAGCCCAGCGGTTTTTAAACTGTCTTAATGGAGTTCTTTGGAAGAACCCTAAGGGCCAGTTCTGGAAAGATGGGAAGATCTAAAAGGCCCAGATTCATCCCTTTAAATTTCCCGGTCCAGTAGTCCTGCTTTGATCCCTTTTATATGTTAGGTTTTATATCAAACAACATTTAAGAAGAGGGTTCTGCAGTTAGGCAAGTTTAAAAACCACAAATCTGGCTAGACATTGTTCCACACCTCTACAGATAAAAAACTTGAGGTCCAGCAATCATAACTGAAGGTCACACCCCAAGATGGTGGAATTGATGAACCCAGCCAAAGATCCCACCCCCTGCCAGCATGCCTCCACCTTATCATAGTTCCTCGGGCTCTTCAGAACTTCACCCATTCCTAGTCCTAGGAAAGAAGAGGGTTCATGTTTAGTTTTTCTGTGAAGAAAAAGTTAACTTTCAGGTCTCCCTGATTAAGTTCCTCTTCTTTTGCTTCTCTGTAACATTTTAGTGGTGAAATTGTTCCAGTAGAAAATACATTGCCGAAATCTTGAAAGTTTCCATTTTCCCTTTTTGGCTTACTGTTCCCTTTGCTTTTTTTGAGGGCATACAAGCAAGAGTCATGGCTCAGGAACTCTGCTTTCTGGCCTTAGAAAAATGTGAGACACTGTTATTACTCCCTAGATAATTTTAGCATCCTTCATCAGCTGCCTGCTTCACAGCTGAGCATTCATGAGCAGTTAGTTGCAAGATGAAATTCTACTTTTTTTTGAGACAGTTTCACTCTGTCATTCTGGGTAGAGTGACCTGGTGTCATAGTTCACAGCAACCTCAAACTTTTGGGCTCAAGCAATCCTCTTGCCTTAGCCTCCTGAGTAGCTGAGACTACAGGCGCCTGCCACAACACCTGGCTATTTTTAGAGAAAAATAAGCTCAGGCGATCTACCTACCTTGGCCTCCAGAGTGCTAGGATTATAGATGTGAACCACCACAAGATAAAATTCTGTATTTGAGGGAAAAGTCACCAGTCTATAAGAAGATCTTTTAGAAAGGAGCTGGGACAAGATTTTAATTATAGAAGTTTCATTGCAAATATTTTTTCCCTCAAATATGGATCTTCAAAATGCCTCTCCCACTTCCCAAAATAGGTAACCTCCACTTTTTGGGTGAGAATAATGCTAGTGCTCTAAGTGCCTCTGATAAAACTGTGAGGCCTGAAGCCAGAGTCCCGGTTAAACACTGAATGCAGAAGTATTGAGCCTCAGACTCTCTTTTTTTTTTCTTCTTAAGTCTTTTCTTTCTTTCTTTTTTTTTTTTTTTTTGAGACAGAGTCTCAAGCTGTCGCCCTGGGTAGAATGCCATGGTGTCATAACTCACAGCAGCCTCCAACTCGGGCTCAAGCGATCCTCTGGCCTCAATTTTTCTGTTTTTAGTAGAGACAGGGTCTCGCTTTTGCTCAGGCTGGTCTCAAACTCATCAGCTCAAGCCAATCCACCAGCTTTGGCCTCCCAGAGTGCTAGGATTATAGGCATGAGCCACCACGCCCAGCAAGTCTTTTCTTTTTTTTTAAATTAATTTTTAATTTTTAATTGTTCACAGTTTTTATTAAGCAGACAAAAGTTGAACATAGTGATTTAAGCCTCTGTTCAAGAGTCTGTTAGCATTCTAAGAGCACAACACGTAAAAGCATGAAGGATCTAACTTAGAAAAAAGCAGTGGTTAGGTGGCGCCTGTGGCTCAAGGAATAGGGCGCCAGCCCCATATACCAGAAGTGGTAGGTTCAAACCTGGCCCTGGCCAAAAACTGCAACACACACACACACACACAAAAAAAAAAAGAAAAGAAAAAGAAAAAAGCAGTGATATGGAGCCTTTCTCCCTGTGTATCTATTCTTTAGCAAGTCCTTTAGTACAGATTAAAGGTGGGGATATTTAAATAGAGTTTCAAAACAGGATTCAAGACAGCCATAGGTCTATATACCTGGTTGTACAGGTTCTTCAGTGCTAAAAGGACAGGCTGAAAAATGAGAACTATTATGATCTTTTTTTCTAAATATATGTTTCTATTCAAAAGAAAGGATAGGGAACCTCTGAGCTTATTTACTTATCTAACCACAGTGTAAATACCTCACTTTACAGAACAATTGACTTAGTATGAGCCTGTCTGCTGATTGGCGCTGGCTTTCACATCAGTATTATTGCTGTAATATACTGTAGATGATTATCTAAGGGGTGTGGAAACACAAGTTCTAAGGTCAGTTCTCAGTTCCTGTTAAGCTATAATCCACCATGTTTCTGAGTTTTCACTTTTAGGTAAATTCTCCAACAGATATAATTAGTACAAGTGGGGAAAATATATGTACAAGGACATTTACCAGAGCACTGTTGCAAGGTTGAAAAACTGGAAATAATCCAAATGCCAATTAAAGGAGTATGGATGAATTAATTAAATTTATCATGTAAGAGGATTGGCAAGATTACCAAAGACTTCTATGTTGCTAAATTGAGGGGGTGTTTCTTAGCCTTTACATTCTGTGACCTCTCACCTCTTCTTCCTTCCTAAATTTTTCTTCCCTTGGCTTCTCTGGTAGTCACATGGTTTTCCTTCTGTCTCTTTGTCTCTTCCTTGTCATAATGTCTTATCACCTCTATTTAGACATCAAAGTCTCCAGGCCTGAGTTCTGGGCATCTTCTCACCCTACACACTCTGTAGATACTATCTACTCCTGTGGCTTTAATACCATCAGTGGGCAGATAAGACCTAAATTTGTATGACTGGCTCAGATGTCTTTTCTAAGCTCTAGATGTATATATCTAATCGCTGTTACCACCAAATGGAAGTTTGGGGGTTTTTTGTTTTAATTTTGTTAAAACAGAGTCTTACTCTGTTATCCCAGGTAGGGTGCAATGGCATCATAGCCCACAGCAACCTTAAACTCTTGGGCTTGAGCAATCCTCTTGTCTCAGCCTTGTAAGTAGCTGGGACTACAGGCCCAGCACAACACCTGGCTAGTCTCTCTATTTTTAGTAGAGATGGGGTCTCATTCTTGCTTGGGCTGGTTTGGAATTCCTGAGCTTAAGCAGTCCACCTGCCTTGCCTCCCAGAGTGCCCAAATGGAAACCATTTTTGTTAACATAGTTAGTGCTGAATGAACTCATGATCCTTCTGACTCCAGATTTGCTCCTTCTTCAGAATTCCCCATCTGAGTAAACATTACTTCCACTGAGACAGCTGCCAAAAACCTGGGAACCATTCTTGACTTCTTCCTTCTTTCCTTTCCCCTCATTATCCACCTATTAATTCTGTTTCTGGAATTTATCTCAAATCTATTCACTTTTCTTTATATCCAATG
The DNA here is from genome assembly GCA_963575145.1 of Galago senegalensis. Taxonomy (NCBI): domain Eukaryota; kingdom Metazoa; phylum Chordata; class Mammalia; order Primates; family Galagidae; genus Galago; species Galago senegalensis. The sequence goes on along the minus strand of CAUYTI010002056.1, from coordinate 5,732 downwards.
CCACCTCATGGGGCCCAGCCAGCATTCTCTCTCACTAATGCTACCTCTTTTCTCAGCCCCTACCAGTTTATTCTCTACACCGTAGAGCACTCTTTCAAAAAAGTGAATTGGATCAGCTGACGATCCATAGTACCTAGCATTAAATTCAAAATCCTTTGTGTGGCCTACAAACCCTGTGTGACCTGCCCTTGCCTCTCAGCCGTATCCCCTGCCCTTTCACGTTCTCAATATGCTTTAGCAACACAGGAGATCTTTGTGTATCTTATACACACCAGATGCTTTCTTGCCTTGAGGCCTTTGCATGTGCTATTTTTCTATATCCGGAATGCTTTTCTTTCCTCTTTTTGCCTGGTTAACTCCTTCTTGTTCAACTTTAGGTCTCAGCCTAAAAGTCTTTTTCTCAATGTGACTTTCCTTTTTTAAAATAATTGTATTCATTTATTTATTTTTATTTGTTTATTTAATTATTTATTTTTGAGACAGTTGACTCCGATGTCCTCAGTAGAGTGCCATGGCATTGTAGCTCACAGTAACCTCAAACTCTTGGGCTCAGGTGATTCTCTTGCCTCAGCCTCCCAAGTAGCTGGGACTACAGGCACCCACCACAACAACCAGCTACTTTTAAAGACAAGGTTTTGGCTCAGTGCCTGTGGCTCAAGTGGCTAAGGCGCCAGCCACATACACCTAAGGTGACGGGTTCAAATCCAGCTCAGGTCCGCCAAACAACAATGACGGATGCAACCAAAAAATAGCTGGGCATTGTGGTGGGCGCCTGTGGTCCCAGCTACTTGGGAGGCTAAGGCAGGAGACTTGCTTGAACCCAGGAGTTGGAGGTTGCTGGGGGCTGTGATGCCATGGAACTCTACCCAGGGGGACAGCTTGAGACCCTGTCTCAAAAAAATAAAAAAATAATAATAAAAAAAATAAAGACAAGGCCTTGCTTAGGCTCAGGCTGGTCTTGAACCTGTGAGCTCAGGCAGTCCACCTGCCTTGGCCTCCCAGAGTGCTAGGATTACAGGTATGAGCCACCTTGCATGGCTAAATTTTATTTTTAATTGACAATAATTATATATATTTATGGTGTACAGATGGATGTTTCTTTTTGACACAGAGTGTCACTGTGTTGCCCTTGGTAGAGTGCAGTGGCATTACAGCTCACAGTAGCCTCAAATTCTTGGGCTTAAGCAATTCTCTTTCCTCAGCCCTCCAAGTAGCTGGGACTAACGGCGCCTACCACAACACCTAGCTATTTTTTGTTGTTGTTGTAGTTGTCATTGTTGTTTAGCAGCAGGCCTGAGCTGGGTTTGAACCCACCAGCCCTGGTGTATGTGGCTGGTGCCCTAAGCACTGAGCTATGGGCACTGAGCCCAGATGGATGTTTCAATACATGAATACATTGCAGGATGATCAAATCAGGCTAATTAACATAAGTGAGGTTTGACTTTCTACCTTTCTCAATTTGGTTCCTTTGTTGAGTAATTTAATTATAATACTGCAGTTTTTTTTTTTCAAAGGACTTACTGCTCTCTGTGTGTATATATATTTGTGTGTTTATTTGTTTTGTTTTTTGGGGTGTCTCACTTTGTCTCCCAGGCTGGAGGCTGCAGTACAGTGGCGTGATCATATCTCACTGCAACTTCAAACCCCTAAGGTCAAGTGATCCTTCCACCTCAGCCTCTCAACCTAGCTCTTATGTGTTTTAATGTTTAATCTGTAAGTTCTCTGAGAACAGGAATTATGTCTCTTTTAATTATTTCTTTTGCTACTTTCTCTTTAATGCTTAGAACATATTAGGCACCAGTAGTATTTCTTATTTTTTTTTTTTGAGACAGAGCCTCAAGCTGTCACCCTGGGTAGAGTGCTGTGGCATCATAGCTCACAACAACCTCCAACTGCTGGGCTCAAGCTATTCTCTTGCCTCAGCCTCCCAAGTAGCTGGGACTACAGGCGCCTGCCACAATGCCTGGCCATTTTTTGGCTGTAGCTGTCGTTGTTTGGCGGGCCCAGGCTGGGTCTGAACCCGCTACCTCCGGCATATGGGACTGGTGCCCTACCCTTTTGAGCCACAGGCACCGCCCCAGTAGTATTTCTTGAATGAAAACATCAGCTGCTTTGAATTTCCCTCTGAAATGAAGAATGGGAGGTACTGAATAGTATGTATGATATCATCCCATTTTTGCTGGGTACAGTGGTTCACCCCTGTAATCCTAGCACTCTGGGAGGCTGAGGCAGGTGGATTGCTTGAGCTCAGGAGTTCAAGAGCAGCCTGAGGAAGAGTGAGACCTCATCTCTACTAAAAATAGAAAGAAAAGAAAAACTTACTAGCCAGGCATTGTGGCTGGCACCTGTAGTTCTAGCTACTTGGGAGGCTGAGGCAAGAGGATCGCTTGAACCTAGGAGTTAAAGGTTACTTGTGAGCTATGACACCACAGTACTCTACTAAAGGTGACAAAGTGAGACTCTGTCTCAAAAAAAAAAAGGGATAATATCTTTTATTTTAAAAATTTGTATAGGGCTGGGCGTGGTGGCTCACGCCTCTAATCCTAGCACTCTGGGAGGCCAAGTCAGGTGGATCACCTGAGCTCAGGATTTTGAGACCAGCCTGAGCATGAGTGAGACACCCCCCTATCTCTAATAAAAATATAAAAATCACCTAACTGGGTCTCTCAAAAAAAAAAAAAAAAAAAAAAGGCCAGGTACAGTGGCACATACCTGTAATCCTAGTACTCTGGGAGGCCAAGATGGGTGGTTTGTTTGATCTCAGAAGTTCAAGAACAGCCTGAGCAAGAGTGAGACCCTGTCTCTACTAAATATAGAAAAATCACTTGTAGTCCCAGCTACTCCAGAGGCTGAGGCAAGAAGATTGCTTGAGCCCAAGAGTTTGAAGTTGTTATGAGCTATGATGCCATGGCACTGTACCCAGGGCAACAAAGTGAAACTCTGTGTCCAAAAAAAAAAAAAAAATAGGGCAGTGCCTGTGGCTCAGTGAGTAGGGCACCGGCCCCATATACTGGAGGTGGTGGGTTCAAACCTGACCCCAGCCAAAAACTACAAAAAAAAAAAAAAATACATGCAACTGAGCTCAAGTTAGTTATTTACTGATATCAATAATTTAGACTAAATTCACACTGTCCAGGCAGTGCAACTACCTTTTGACCATTTGGCTGACAACAATTGTAAGATTTCAGAGGCAAGGCTGGGCTCAGTGGCTCACACCTGTAATCCCAGCACTCTGGGAGGCTGAGGCAGGTGGATTGCCTGAGCTCACAAGTTCAAGACCAGCCTGAGTTAGAGTGAAACCCCCCATCTCTAAAAATAGCTGGTCATTGTGGTGAGTGCCTATAGTCCCAGCTACTTGGGAGACTGAGGCAAGAGAATCGCTTAAGCCTAAGAGTTTGAGGTTGCTGTGAGCTATTACACCATATCACTCTACTGGGGGTGACAGTGACTCTGTCTCAAAAAAAAGATTTCAGAGGTGTTAATACGGGCAGGGAAATGTGCATCATAGAATTATGCATTGCTATATGTATTTGACTAACTCCAAAGCATTTTTATACATTTAATCTCATTTAGTCTTCTCAGCAAACACTGAAAATAGACTGTAAAGCCGTTTTCTAGGTAAGGAAACTGAGGCTTATAGAGATTAAATGATTTGCCAGTGAAAACAGTTAATAAAGTGACAAAACTGGGACTTAAAACCCAGACCTTCCGCTCTAGCCAATCACTTCCCAGCATTCGATCTCATCTGCTTGGATCTTGCTGTTTTATCAGAGCAGATGCAGCCACAGGTAGTGAGGGTTGCTGTGATACTCTGCTGCTTCTGATAGAGTTGATCAAAGATCACTGCTGGAAGAAATATGTGTGCAGAGATGAGTTTCTTAATGATTGAAAGAGTGAAAATATAAGTTTAATTTGAGGACATTCTCTTTGTCTCCCCTTCTCCAAAGGTATCAGAAAGCAGCTGAAGAAACAAACATGGAGAAGAGGAGAAATGTAAGTATTCAGGAGCCCCAGGGCACGTGGCACTTCATGAGCAGAGCCTGTGTGGCCAAGCCACCTGCAGCCTCTGTGTGGCTTGGGTTTCGTGTCAGCTGAGTGGACATTTGTGCCAGCTGGTCTGATTTGTGAACCATTTGCTCAAGAGAATTTGGCTCAGGTTCTCAGAGAATCTTATTTTTTCACTGAGGTTTTCTTTTTGAACCACTTTTTCTTTCCTGTGTTGAGTGAAGGACAAAAGGCCAAGTGCTTTGCTTGAGGTTAGTAAAATGCCTTACTACTTCTGCTCAAATTAGAGCACAGGGTGTCCTAAGCTGTCATTCTTTCTTCCAAACAAACATCCAGAATTTCTGTATCTGTGCATTTAAATGGTAGTAGCTGTGCAGCTGTTGTCATCCCCTGGGTCTTTGGTTAAAGTGAACTTCTTCACCCAGCCTGGTTAGCAAGTTATCTAACTATAGGATTCATCAAACATAAAAATATCCAGAGTGGGCTGGGCACGGTGGTTCACACCACAATCCAAGCACTCTGGGAGGCTGAGACGGAGGATTGCCTGAGTTTACAGGTTTGAGACCAGCCTCAGCTAGAGCAGGACCGCATCTCTAAAAATAGCCAAGTGTTGTGATGGGTGCCTGTGGTCCCAGCTACTTGGGAGGCTGAGGCAAGAGAATCGCTTGAGCCCAAGAGTTTGAGGTTGCTGTGAGCCGTGACACCACGGCACTCTAGCAAGGGTGACATAGTGAGACTCTGTCTCAAAAAAAAAAAAAAAATACCCAGAGTAAGATTTCTGCTAGTACACATTTTCTACTCTCCCTGATTGCTAACTTCCAGCTGGGCTGGATAATACATGTCTTTTGATCTCTTACCTGATTTAATCTTACAAGGAAAAAACTCATTTATTTGGGCAAGAGTTCTTGGCTGACATTACAAAAACATCCTCCTGGTGGTTTTCAGTATGTAACCTATTTAAATTAGAGTTAACATGCCCCTGTCAGTTTTTTCTCCCTAAGGGGTAATACTGACCAGGTCCTTGGCTCAATTTCCTGTAATTTGAAAATGAATCTCCTCTGGTGCATTATAAGAATTCATTCAACAGTTCACTCTATTGCTGGTTTCTCTTCTTCCTTGTTCTCTGCCTGTTTTCCTACTTTTTCCCTTTTTGCTGCTTTAGTTTCACTCCTCCATTTAGCAAGTTTTCACAGAGTAGGTACAACATGTCAATCACTGTTTTAGGCATAAAGATTACCTATATTTAGGAATATAGACTACATCTCTGCCCTCATGGAGAGACAGACAATGAAGAAATTGTGTCAGGTAGTGATTAGTTCAGTGAAACAGTATGAAACAAGTAAGAAAGATAGAGCAAAGGATGGTCAAGGAAGGCCTCTGATGAGGAGATGTTTGAGCAGAGATCTGAGGACATGAGAAGGAAATACATGTGCAGATGCCCTAGGGCAAGAATAGTTTTAGTAAGTTTGGGAAATAGAAAGCAAAAGGCCCTTCATTGTCATTGTGAGGACCTGGGCTTAACTCTCAACACAAGGAGGCCTTTGGAGAGGGTTTGTATGTAAAGCAGTGATGAGATGTGACTTAAATTTTTTTTTTTTTTGAGACAGAGCCTCAAGCTGTCCCCCTGGGTAGAGTGCCGTGGCACTACTGCTCACAGCAACCTCCAACTCCTGGGCTCAAGCGAGTCTCCTGCCTCCGCCTCCCAAGTAGCTGGGACCACAGGCGCC